>PVJO010010681.1:0-63101 GCA_004026905.1 Hystrix cristata | reverse complement strand
AGCTATTCCTCTGACAAAGGACTAATATCTCGAATATATAAAGAACTCAAAAAATCAGACCCCCAATTTAAAGACCCAATCCAAAAGTGGGCAGCAGAAATGAATAGACACTTCTCAGATGAAGAACTAGAAACAGCAGATAGACATATGAAAAAATGTTCAACATCACTGGTCATTCGAGAGATGCAAATTAAAACAACTGTGAGATTCCACCTCACTCCACAAAGAATGGCTATTATCAACAAATCAGCCAATAACAAATGCTGGAGGGGCTGTGGAGAAAAAGGAACCCTTCTCCACTGTTGGTGGGAATGTAGACTGGTACAACCGCTATGGAAATCAGTGTGGAGATTTCTCAGGGAACTAGGACTAGAGTTTTCATTTGACCCAACTATTCCACTTCTTGCTATCTTCCCAAAAGAATTAAGACCATTATACCGCAGGGATATATGCACACCCATGTTTATAGCAGCACAGTTTGTAATAGTTAAATCGTGGAAGCAGCCTAAATGCCCATCAACAGCCGAATGGATTAAGAAAATGTGGTATGTTTATATAATGGAGTACTACTCTGCCATAAAGAATGATAAACTTGAGATATTCCTAAGAAAATGGATGCATCGTGAGACCATACTCCTAAGTGAAATAAATCGGACACACATGTTTAAATACTGTATAGTTTCTCCGGTGTGAGAAACTGAAGTGTAAATAAAGACTAAAATGTATTATATTGGGAAAGGGAAGAAAGTGTCCAAATGGGAAAGGGAACAAGGGAGGGGGAGAGGAACAGAGGGACAAGAGAAATAAGAAATGGAAGGAAAAAATGGAAATAAAGCTTTTGTAAATAGGGAGGGAGGAGGGGGTGAGGGGAGGGGAACGGGAAAAAAAGAAGCAACAAGGTATATCATGTACAGGTACAAATCCTCAATGATGAATGTTATCCATATGTATATTGAAAATGTACCATTGAAATAAAGTTTAAAAAAAAAAACATTTCAAGTATTGCTGAAAATTCCAATTCCAAAGTTGCCTCTGAATCTAAGACAAAACCTTACCTGTGAGCCTCTGTAATGATCAAAAAGAAAGTTAAATATTTCTACCTCTGGCACAGGATAAACATTCCCATTACAAAAGGGAGGAATAGGGGGATAGGATGGAATGGGACCAGAACCAAATCACAATCCTGCAGGGCAAATTTTAAATCTTGCAGCTCTACGTCCTGGGACAGATTACGTTCTACATACTTGAAAAACCAGCACTAGATAGATGATGCCAAACTTGGCCACCAAATTGAGCAGTAGCTGAGACCCCTTGGACCATGGATATAGCAACTTTCACATGCATGGGTGGTTGAACTCTGGAGTACAACTCCATAGGTGGCCCTGAAAGAGCAGTCATCTCAGAGAGTCAGTCCTCAAATAAAAGATTTAGTTATGTGCCCTTCTGACTGTGATGGATGGGGTCTCGCTGATTTTTCAGATGTCTTGGCTTTTTAATGCTAATCTTTTCAGCAGCCATGTTCTCAACAGCTTCAACTTTCAACATGCTCTTTGCTCTTGATTATCCTTACAGATCTGACTAAAAGCAGCCAGAACCACCCATGCCACCTTCTGAATATTGGGCTGTTTTGAATTTCCTCTGCCAGATTAATTAGTCAATCCTCCTTAATCTCAGTCTTCTGTAAAGGCTGAGGATACGGGCAAAATTAAGACAAATTTTCCACCAGTGTTTACCATAAATGGCTTCTAGTCTGACTACCAGTAGCATTCTTGATCCCAAATGAGACATACTGAGCCTGTCCTTTATTGTGTCCACTCCAATCAGCATCTGGTTTTCTGAGCTCCGGTCAGTATCACACATCAAGCTCTGCTTACATCAAGCTATGACTTATCTAGCACATATCACCAAACTGTCCCAAACTTCTCCTACAATCCAGTTCCAAAGATTCTAAACCACATAGTCAGGTATGACCACAGCAATGACACAATTCCTTGTACCAAAACCAAAGGTAAAATGGAACAAACACTGGACTCAGAGTCAGAATAGCTACTTACTTCCTTGCTTTTGCAATTCACTGGCTTTCATTTAAACACTGTATGATATTCTTCATATCAAACATAAAGAAATTTGACAAATACACTAAGTCTAATAATCAATGATTAATAAGTCCTAGAAAATATTTCAGTATGAATCCCTTTCACCACCCCTTATCTACTTTATTTTTATCTTACACACACACACACACACACATGCACACACATACACACACACACTCAAGAATCAGCTGCTTTTAGAATTGAGCTACATCATTTCTAAATATCTGCCGACACGTGATCTGGCAAAAGTTATAAATGAGATGTTTGCTTACCTTATACTTTCAATCCAAAAGTGATTGCACTTTAGCATGATCTCTCCTTGCAAGATGTGAGGCCCTTTATAAGAAATAAGTTTTAGAGTCAGCAGTGAAATCTCTGCTGTAAAGCCACTAGGGGGTGGTCGAACTAAATTCTGTGGCAGGTTTTTTTTTTTTTTAATTTAATTTAATTTAATTTAATTTAATTTAATTTTATTTTAAACCAAGAACATGTATTGGTACATTCGACATACAATGGTCACATTCATTACATTTATTCTGTACCTATACATGATGTATCTTGGTTCTCCCCCCTCCCCCACCCCTCCCATCTGCTCCCTCCCTCCCTATTTACAGCAGGTTCATTCATCATTTTCCATATTTTCCCTTTCCCCTCTTTCCCCTGTTGCCTTTCTGTTTTTCCCCTTCTTTCCTAAAGCTCCGTCTGCACAGTTGGTTGCTGAATTGGTTCTCCTCAGTCAAGACTTTGATGACCATACACCTCATGAACCTGAAACTCTGCAGGAAGCTGAGAGAATTTTAGGGAAGGATGGCCCACAACACACAATTATTCAGATAAAAAGACAAGGCGTTTGAGTCTTGGCCCTTTGGTCATAACTCATAAGCGGTATTGCCAACAAATATTGGCAAGTATTTCAAGTCCTAGAACGTGGATTATAGAATTTGCTCTGGTATAAACAAAATACATGACTTGGAATTGGTTACTTCTCCTTTCCCAGCCTCGATTACTCCACACATTGACTAGGTGTCATGAGAAAGGGTAGGGACCATGTTATTTCTGGTCACTATTAAGTCCTTTGCCTCTGGCCAATAGGAAAAGCTAAATTAGTTTTTGCTGACCTGAAGAATGGGAATAGACTTGATCTCCAGAGACAAATTAGCTCCACATTCTACACTTGTATCCTTTCTGGTCCACATTGGTATCTACCTAGGTCCTTGTTCTAAGCCACTTAATTTATGCCTTATATTCACAGCTCACACCTAGGCTTCCCTTTTGGATTAGTCCTTCTCTTTCCTACTATAGATATAATTAATATACTCAAATAATTGTTGATCATTGGATTAAATAAATTCCACTATCAACCTACCTCCTTTTAAGTCTGATACTGTGCAATTTCATGCATTTTCATATTTGCCTATTGTCTGTATATCTATTTCTATTCTCCTGGTACTTTCTCTGTATACAGATCACTATAGAGTAAATTTAAACTTACCGAGACATTTAATAATAAACTTGGTACCAAAGAAAAATAACATTCTTGTTATGTATATTAAGCTACATGTATTTCTAAAATTTTGGAGGATACTCCAAACATACAGCTTTACAAAATGAAATAGTAGTTTACACTAAAGGTATAAAGTTAGATGAGGTAACCACACTTGGATAAAAATTTCATGTTCAGCATAATGCCAGATGTCTTCAACTCTTGGAATAGCGACTTTCACTTCTGGAAAAAAATCTTCAGTGATCTTGCCTAACCTCTGTCATTCACCAGTGAGGGACTAATTCAAATAGTTTCCTTTTATACTGTGGCTAACATAGGCAGTGCTAGAGTTTCTGTTTGTTTTCCTATGGTTTAAGCATGTGAGATTGGGATATTTTTCTCAAGATTTTAGTAGTTTCATCTGAATATAATATTTTAAATGTCCCCCATTGCCATCTGAAGAACTGTGGTAACACAGACAATGTAATTGCTTTGGGGAACTGACAACTAATTATCCAAAAGCAAAAGGAAGGCTTGGAATTTAGATAATGAAGTGCCAATCAGTGTAATAGAAGTGTCACTTGCTTAATCCTTGTCTGTATTCAAAAGGATTGCACATTATTTGAAGACACACTCGTGCCTCTCTACAGCCAGAAACATTGTGGATGGACACATACTGTGGTTCTCCTTACACACTGAAAGATTTTGCATGAATAAAACAGCTACAATAACTGGTATGTAGAACACTATCTGTGTCTACGTGTCTGTCTGTCCACCTGCAGAATGCTGTCATATGTTGGCCTTTTTACCTAAGACTGCAAAGCCCATATCTACAACTGCATTTCTGCAGATAGCCAAGATATTTGCTCAGAGGCAGCTGCAGTGCCCTTGACATTGAACCGTGCCAAAAATCTAACTCCAGACCATCAAGTGAGGATTTTTGAATGCTTGTAAAGGACAGTTTTTCCATGAATATTTATGGGATTCCCAGCTTTGCATGAGTGAAAATGATAAGGGAGTGCAGCTGATAATCAAGTCAGTTTGTTATTTGCATGTAATAATTTAGAAATAGAGGCGTGAGGGAAGATGTCATACATTTTATTAAATAACCCACATACTACATCAAACATTATGTTTTGTATGTCTTGGCTCCTTCCACTTTTCCCTCATGCTGGGATCAGATTTTAACTTCCTCCTAAACATATATATGAGCAGTTTCAATCTCTAGAGCAAAGAAAAAATTTCTTTGTTGGGAGCAAATGACATTTCAGAAACACTTTCTTAAAATTGAGTGCAGATTAGCATAATATGGTACCATGGAGCGCCAGTCTACCTCCTCAGGCTCCCTTTGTGCCGCTCAGGTGATAACGACCAATTGGCAGTTGTGATTATGATAATATATACATAAAGACATATATCAGTTTCCCGAAGCAGCATAGCACATTTCTGCAAACTGTGGCTGAAAGCCACAGAAATAATTTGCCTCAATTCTGCAGGCTGCCAGTCTGCCTCTTGTTAATTATGTGAATGTGGCATTGGATTTAGAGACTCCTTCAAAAAACTAGAATGATATCTTGATATTCTCTACTTAGTTTTACATATAAAACTTTTTTCCAAATACAGCCACATTAATTCAGGGAGTTAGGATGTGGATTTATTTGGTGGGAGGAAACTACCGTTCAATACACTAAAAGATGTAAGAACTATTGCCTTTTATAACTAAAATGATGTACCTCGCAGAAACTGAGATGGGCACATATCGATAACTACAAATACTAATTGGATACTAACTGGATACTAGTTTTATTCAGTCTTGAGGTTTCCCTTTAGATAACTTTAGCAACACAGAAGCCCTTACGGGTAAATTTTACATACAGTAATATGAACCTGTTGAAACACTTTCAATCATCAATTCTTTGAAACTGAATGAATGAAGAAAAATCTGGTTGAATATTGTGTGTTTCCACTATGAATAGGGGAGGACAGCAAGTGGGCACCCAAGATCTACTGGAAGAGGGTAGCACCAGAATGTTCTAATAGGAGTCATTTTGATCAATATATGTGAGAAGTTTTTCCCTGCACAATTAACTAGGGATACATTTATCTTTTTCTAAATATAATATAATATATGTATATTCCGCATTTTATAAAAATGTGATCAGAGTAAGTATTCCAGCAGGAGTCCTGACATGTACACAAGTCGACGACAGCCCAGTTTGGTGGTGCACACCTGCGCTCCGGAGGCTGAGGCAGGGCCATGCCCTGAGCCCACGATTCCGAGGCAAGGCTGTGCAATAGACAGGCCTTGTCTCAATAAAATAACAATTAAATTTAAAGTGAAAACAAAACACAAACGAGCCAGTGATGAAGGAGCATGGCCAGATTAGGGAATTACCACATTGGACTCCAGGGTAGAGCTATTACTGCAAAAATTATCATGTAGGTTGGCGACGAGAATTAAATAAACACATGTTTTTTAAAAAAATCCTGACGCCTTGAGTAGGATATAGTATAAATTAGGTCTTATTTTATTTGCCTTTCTCACCTCACTTTTTTAGCTTTAAGTGAATGATTATAACAAATTCATGCTGTGTGTATGAGTGTGTGTGTGTGCGTGTGTGTGTCTGTATGTAAGTCATGAGGACTCCTTTAACCCATCAGTCAAGAGAAGCCATTTGAAACAGTGTTATGGGGTGTTTGTTTGTTTGTTTGTTTTTTATTCTAAGAGCAACCCTCAAATATATGGAAAATTAGAATGAATTCCAGACGTCAATTTTCAGGAAGAAAAGACAAGGGAGACATAATAACTGTATACCACATGGGGGTCTGTAGCCTCTGAGAGGTCAGAAATGGCAGGAGAAAGGACATGCGAGAAAGAGGAATAGAAAGAAAACGCAAGAAAGATGTTTCCAACCAGAGCGATGCCTCGGACCAAGACTGGGCTGTCCCGTCGCCCGACTGTAGAGGGCGCCGTGCGCGACACGCCGTGTGGAACTGTGCAGTGCACACCTTGTACATCCCCGTGTGTTACCACAGCTAAATATGCTACGCGGCCCTGTTGTAACAGCCTCCCGAGCGCAGGCCTGCACCACCAAGCCTGGGCCATCACTGACTGTGTACCTGCCCACTGCTGCCGGAACACTTACTCTGACCACCCTTTTGTTTATTCTCTCCTTTGCCCAGCACGCTTTCATTTATTGTTCAGGTTCCAGAATAGATATTCTCACTTCCTCAGTCTTCCACGAGTGGAGTTTAATGCCCTCTCTATTCACTCTCAAACACTTTGCGTGCGCTACATACTAACCACATGAAGTTGTGCCCTTGTCCGTCTCCTATGTTAGACTCCCATCCCCATGATGTCCAGGTGACGGACCGGAGAAGACATCCAGTGTACTGCACTATGTAATAAGGACATCGCCAAGAGCTGCGCTCCGTACACTTCACACCTGGTCCCGCCATTTATGCAACGAGCAACTTCAGGCAAGTTACTAAATGCTTGAATTTATTTTCAAAACGAAAACAAATAGCGCACACTTTCTGCAAGTGGGACGAAACACGTGAAAAGCACCTAAAGAGTATGCAACACTTGGTAAATGTTATTCATTTTTATTAGACCTTTTCACGATTTGTTCTCAATGCGGCATAGAGCAAATACTAAAATTTTCTGTGCGCAATTAGCTTAAATGTTCACATTCCTGTGAAACCTCCCCAGATGCTTCATTTAGGAGACGTTTTCTTTCAACTCATATTACACCTCACCTCCTCCGGTTTAGTAGTACTTGTTATCTAATACATTATATCTGTTGAATGTGGTCTACAAGCTTTTCCTCCTTCTGAACCAAAGTTTCTAGGTTCCCTTCATCTCTTTCTCCACTTCAGCATCTATAATGGAAAATGATTGTTGGCTTAATCAATGATTCAATAAAAAAGTTAAAATATGTACTATGGCATAGAAAATATGGAATCAAAATATGGAAACAGATTGAGAAGAGAGGTTAAACCTGAAAAGGGAAGTAAAATTTGGATATCAAACCAAGATGTTAGGTTAGAAACTGCACAAACAAGATCCCTTGCATGTCAAAACTCAGGAAAACTGCTAGAGGTTTGTTAGCCCCTGCTGGGCAATCTGTCAAATTTGGTCCCACATGGGGAGTCCTCCGTATCACAAACCAAGAGTCAAACCAGTACTGCCTTCACATCGGAAAAACCAAAAAGAGAAATTCTTGATTTCCTGACTCAGCTACTTTATTCCCAAGAAATACAAAGGTCATATTAGGCTTTGTACACGGTCCATAGAATAAGGGATAAGGTGTAAGCCTGTGTGTCTGACTGAAGGAGGAGAAGACATCATGGTTCTATCATTAGACATTGCATTATCGGCATCCAGAGTGGGTGATTTTTAGTTCAGGACACTAAACTGGAAATAGTAAGAAATGTGAAATGTGTAGGAATTATTCTCAGACCCATTATCCTGTTGGAAAGATGACCATATCGCATATGGAAAATCCAAGACCAGAGAGAAAATAGAAAAATAAGTCTGTAACAAAAACAAAAATATTAAATGAAGCAAAAGTAACTGATTCTATGAGAGTTTCTTGAAATATATGCCAAGAACAAAATGCCCATCTGTTTAGCCTTGTTAAAAAGCGTTCCTATGATCATTAGGATTAGGCAAATATGTACGGTTAGAGACTTAGAGACTTACAGGTCACATCACAATATCAAAGGTGCTGAAATGCCTCCAAGTAATAAAGTTTATGGTTCATTTGATCCCTGAGAGGTAATGATATATCTACATTTACTCTTGTTGGTGAAAAAAATAAAAAGGAGAACTAGAATTCATTATGATTTAAAATTTTCAGTAAAAATATTGTGATTTTTCTTATTTACTACAAAAGGCAGTTGAGTAGAACAGGATTCTGAAAAATAAAGTGGAAAAAAGCTGAGCGACACCTCCAGCTCTAGTCCCAACCATATAAAAACCAGCTATAATCTTATTTGAAGCCTGGACTCTGATATACAGGCAGGAAGTAGCAGGTGGATCTAAGTCTCTCTAACCTCACCACTAAATGTCAGGATCATTCTGGTTTGTGAGCTATATATTTAGAAAGGAAGACTAATTTCCATAAGTACTCACCTTCCCTACCTCAACTAGCCAGCTTCATTTCTAAAATTTTCACCTGGATTCCTTCCAGAGAATGTATGGATGGTCATGGTGATCTCCCAGAAACCTGAAATACTTGGTCTTGTTCATTTTCCTTGATTTTATGCAATAGTATCTATAGCTCTTCTGTTCTCCTTTTAGCTCAGCCCTTCCTTATTTCGCCTCCCCTCCCAAGACAGACATTTGAAACAAAGTGAGGGTCTATCTAAATTACAGAACATCTGTGAGGGACATTCTTTTGCTGAGCTGATGTTTGAAGTGGGAAGTCTTTTCTGCAATTTTTCCATTGTGCTCTAGAAGAATAACTCATGAGGCTAAAATCCCGGAGACCTAGAACTCAAGGCTAAGTCTGTCTACTAAAGGGTGACATGATCTGGAATCAAATCAACCCGTGGGCCTCTGATTTCTCATTCACCATTCATAAAAGGAAGGAGTTAGCCTACACACACACACACACACACACACACACACACACACACACACACACAGAGTTTTTCCGACATCCTCAATTATTCCCGAATGCTCGGGAAACAGTTCTGAATTTGATTTATATGCCTTCAGTGAAATTATTCAACCACTCAGAGTTTGGCCCAGAGCCCTATCCATACAAAATTATTTTAAAAATGAAAAATGTTAAGATGGATAGCATAGTGCTTGACTGCACAAATCTTAATGCTAGACTGCCTGCCTGACTTTAAATTCTGACCCCACCATTTCATGGCTGTATCATACAGAGAGCATGTATAGCTCCTCTATTACTCAGTTTCCTCATCTAATATGTGATATATTGTATTACATATATATTTTTGTGTGTTTGTAACAATAACAAAATATTACGTGAAGCAAAAGTGACTGATACTATGAGAATATATATATATATATTCTGAGAGTAAGCAATAGAGAGAGAGAGAGTGAGAGAGAGATCTACATATCTACCTGTAGGAGCAATTCTTTTTCATGGTGTTTTAAAGATTAAATGTGTTAACACATGGAAAAAACTTAGAGGAATATTTGATACATAGTGAATGTTATATAAATGACTATTATTTTGATGAATCTTGACATTAGTTGCAAATAAGGAATTAAAATACCTCTTTTTCTGTCTCATTGTATTTGTTTATTATTGCAAAAGCTTGATTCTTTGCAGATCAAACAAAATATTTGTCATTAATGGTTTTAATTAAAGATTCATAATACATCTACAATGTGTTTTAAAATTAAAGAGTATCTCACTTTATATTACAAAATGTTGTTTAAAACTTTTTGATTGTCAGCCAATGTAACTTGATTTATCATGAAGTTTTCCTGTTCTTGAGAAATATGGCAATAACTACATTTAAAAATGTTATGTAGATTTTGATTTTCCATTTTACTTTGTGTTCTATGTGGCTTGCTGTTTTTATTTTTTCCTCCTTTACTAGTTTCTTTTGTTCTACTGAACATTTTCTAGTGTAATATTTAAATTTCTGTAATGATTTTTGTTAGGTTTTTTGCAGTTATTTTCCTAGTGGTTAGTCTAGGGCTTACTGTTCATATCTTAACTAGTTGGAATATACTTCAGGTTTGTGTGCTAAATTAATTCCAGAGTGATATAGAAACAGTACACCTGCATAGATTTTTGGTATTTCTCTTCCTCATTTTATGCTATTATTGTTATGGCGTATATATCATATGTAACTTTTATATATATATAAAACATATATATATATGTATTGCCCAAGAAGACACTGTTATAACTGTTACTTTATAGAAATATGATATACAGAAAATCTTATGGAAAATCTGAAGGCAGGAAGAACAGCAAGTGTGTATTTGGAGAGCTTGTTATATTACCCTTTTTAATGGGCTCCTTCTGGCTTCCTCCGTTTGTGCCTCTGGATTCGAACTGGGACCTGATGTGATTCTCTTAATCCAGCACAGCCTCGTTCCCACTCAATGCCTTTGTGCCGTAAGACACACCTTGATTTACTTCTTCAGTGTGGTTCCCTGTGTCACTGTTACTTGAGCATATTTATAATGGCTGCTCCTAGTCTTTGTTAAATCCATCTTCTGTGCCTTCTCACAGGCGGTTTCTGTTGCCTGCTGTGTTTCCTATGTCTGAATCACTTTCCTGGTTCTTTGCATGTGTCATAATTTTTCTGTTTGAAATCAGACATATGAAATGATACGTTGCAGCCACAGTGGGAAGAGCTGCTCGCCTGCCCAACCAGGGCTGCTGAGCTGCGAGTGCGGGCTCTTCTCTCGCAGGGTGGTGCCGGCCTCTGTAAGGTCGTCCTGCTTGTCTGGTGGGGGCTACTTTCATCGCCACTTTCCCTGGTCAGACAGCTGTTAGGCTCCACTACTTGCCATCTGAATGCTCTGTTGTTTTTGACAATTCCCTAGGTCACAGATGATTAGGCTCCTTGACCGGGGTAATCTGTGAGGCTGCTTAGCTGTCTCTTTCCTGGTTCTCTCTGGTGGACTATCCGGACTGCATTTTAATTTGTTTTCCTGGTACTGCTGGTCCTCTCAGTTTCTTACCAGCAAAATCTCTCCTGTTTCTGGGATTCCCTTGAGGTTTGGTTTTCCTTTGACAGGCACTTTGGAGATCTCTGTTCCCAAGCCATGTCTCTGAGCCACGATCAGGAGACAGAGTAGGGACAGTTGCTTGCTTCCGTCTTAGTGACGTTCCTGTTTTAGCAGCAGAGTTGGCAGCAGGCGGGACAGCCTCTGGCCTTCCCAGACTCCCCTGGTGTGGAAAGCGCATGATGAATGAGCCCAGTGAGGGTCATTCGGGCCCCAGCATTCTCAGTGGACCCTATGTGAAGCCAAATGTCCACTTTATGAGGGATGGAAGAAGGCGACTTTCACTTCTTGGCCAGACCTGCCCGGGATTTCGTTGCCACGTCACACCGCTGTGGGGTGTGAGAGTCTCCCCGTCTCCCGTGAAGACCCCTAGCCGGTGGGAGGGAGCTGGGGGCGAGGGTCCCTGCGAGCGCGGCTTTCCTCCCCTGCAGCGGTTTCTGTCAAGCTGAGGTGGGGACAAGGAGAGGAAGGGTGGGCCCGTGTTAGCCACCGCCGGCTCCACCGCTCTTACCAAGTTTCAGTAGACTTTCTTAAACAAACGTTTCTCCATTTGCTCTGTGTCCTTAGGTAAATATACATGAATTTTTTTTTTTTAATTTTTACTAGTCCTGCATGTTTCTATGGGGAGCAAGCACATGGGCCTCTGAGCTCTACCATTTTGCAAGTAAAACCACCATTCCCTCTTCCGCGTACATTTTAGGTATGTGCCTTGTAGTGCTATTCACTTGCCCACGATTCTCGTTTTTATTATGAATACCTATTAATTTTACAAAATATTGAGTTTCAATTGGTGTAATATATTTTAACCATACCCAACCACTCTGTGCTCTCCCTTATACTCCCCTCCTGTCCCCTTTTCCCTTCCCCGTGTCTGATAATGGTCTACCTGCTCCTTTCGTGGCATCTTTCTTAGATTGCACATACTAAGAAGAGCATGCGATTTTTGTCTTTTTGAGTCTGGCTTATTTCACACAATGTAATGATTTCTAGTTCCACAAATTTTCTTTCAAATGACAAATTTTTGTTCTTTTATAAGGCTGAAAATACTTCATTTTAAATACTGTATATAATACATAAAATTAATATATATATATATATATAGAGAGAGAGAGGGAGGGGAGTAGTGAATGCTGCTGCCAGGTGCCACCCAACTGAAAGGCAGGCTCATATAAACACAGCAATGTGTCCTCATCCACCTCATCCACCAGATCTAGTGCTGTGGAACTCTGGCTCTTCCCTAGGGCCGAAGTGACCAAGAAAGGTAAATGTGAATCAATTCAGGACATGGAGGCAGCCCTGACAACACAATTTAAGACACTCACAAGAAAGGACTTCCAGAACTGCTTCAGAAAGTGATAAAAACAACGAGATAAGTGTGTTTGAATCAGGGGGAGTATTTTGAAAGGAATTAAGGGCAATGTGTCTTTTAGTGTAATAAAATTTTGAAACTTGATTATTCACTGTATCTTTCAATCACATAATAAGCACATATCAGAATTTCTCTTAGAAACTCTTTCAGAATCATGAGTTTTTGTTTGTTTATGAAGGACAGTGTTACACCCATTTCCGTAATATTCTCTAACTACATCAGATGTGTGTGTTTTGGAACATATCCGGTAAGACTATTAGATTTATTTGTTAGGTTTTTTCCCCCCTTTCCTTCTCTTCCTCCAGAAATCTTCAATTGCTGAATGGCAAATTTGGTCTTTTCTTAATTAAACTTTTATATCAAAGTGATTATAGATTATAGTGGTTACGAGAAATAATGGAGATCAATCCCAGGTATGCTTTATCTAGTTTCACCTAATAGCAATACCTTGAAAGACTTGGTACCACGCAGCAATCAGAACATTGAGATCGGTAGTGACAAGACGCAGAATATTTATTTCTATTGCTTCCGGCATCCTCATATCACCTTCCTGAAGCCCTTTCCATTTCTCTCCAGGTCTCAATCCTTCCTCAAACCTGGCAACCCACTAATCTCTCTCCATTTCTATAATTTTTTAATTTCAGGAATGTTATGCAAATGAAATCATAGAATACGTCGCTTTTGGGGCCGAATTATTTTTACTTAGCAGAATTTTCTGGAGATTTATTTAGGACATTGCATAGTTCAAGTTTCTTCTTTTTAACTCCATTGTATGAATATACAGCAGTTTGTATAACCATTCATCCATTAAAGAATGTTTAATTTTTTTCTATCTTTTGGCCATTATGTATTTTAAAAACCTACTAGAAAAATCCACATACAGGTTTTTGTATGAACTTAAATTTTCAGTTTTGGGGCTATATGGCCAGGGGTACAATCAGTATGTCTTACGGCAGTTGCATTTTTAGTTTTTAAGAAACTGAAAATATGTTTCTAGTGTAACTTTGCATACCTGCCAAAATTCTACTGAGTGACCAAATGTTGTAGACTGAATTGTGTCCCCACTCCTCAATTCAAATTAATATGTTGAAGTGTTAATTCACATTGTGACTCTATTTGGAGATGAGCCCTTTTAGAAGATAAATATGTTTAAATTAGGGCATAGGAGTAGGGGCTCTAATCCTGAGGGCCTATTGTCCATACTAGAAGAGGAGGAGATGAAAGAGGTCTTTCTGTGGAAGAACAGAAGAAATGTCTCATACAGTCACAGTGAGAAGCCAGCTGTCTACAAAGCAAGAAGAGAGACTTCACCAGAAACCAAACTGAATAGCACTGCGATCTTGACATTGCAGTGTCTAGAAATGTGAGAAATAAATTTCTGTTTAACCTTCCTCATCTGTAATGTTTTTCTAGAACATCCCTACCTGCCTCATCTGCTTTTTTCCCACAATCTTCAGTTTTTGATACTGTCACTCTTTTATATTTTAGCCATCCTGACCTGTGTGTAGTACATTTCTGCAAAGAATAATGAAGCAAATTTATTAATCTGTCTTTCTGAAGTGATTAGTGATGTTGAGAATCTTTTAATGTTTGTGTGTATTCTGGATATCTTTTTGCTGAAATATCTTCTCTTGGCTTTTGTTCACTCTATGATTGGATTTTGTTTTAATGATAGGATTTTGAAAGTTCTTCATGTATTCTTGATATGTCAGTTATGTGGGTGCCAAACACTTTCTTTTGCTTCATAGCTTACACTTTCTTCCTAATAAGGTATCCTCCAACAGAGGACAGTTTTTAATTTTGATAAACACAACTTACCATATTTTTTAATGGATCGTACTTTTAATGTCACACCTAAGATCACTATGCCTACCCTTAGAACCTAAAGAATGTCTTATTATATTTCCAAAGTTGCATATCTTTATATTTTTACATTTAAGCCTATGATCCATTTTAAATTACTATTTGTATAAAGCATGAGATATAGATTGAGGTTCATTTTGTGGCCTATTGAAATGTTTATAATCAGACTTATCTGTGGTCTTTGTTCTTGGTTCCTGGCATACAGGAGCTTAGACTGGACATTCTGAAGTTCTGTATGGTCTTTTTAACTCCATAGCAAGGCTTGATGTATTATTTCTAGGAAATGGAGAATATCATTACTCTGTTCTAGGCTGGCTTTAACTCAGTATTTTGGAGGGAAGGGCACCTTAGTAGGTGCCTGTGGAAGTAAAGGCTCCCGTGTAATCTCCTGACGTGAGTTTCTGGGTCTTTTGGTTAGAGAAAGTAGGGCTGTGTGTGTGTGTGTGTGTGTGTGTGTGTGTGTGTGTGTGTAGGGTGGAGTGTGTGTGAAGTGTGTGCACCTGTGGGTCTTTCTGGACCACTGACTTCTTCAAGTCTAGGTCTGACATAAAAAATACACAGGGAATTCACTATTCGTGTTCCTCTAGTTCAAACATTTCTAGGTATCTTCCTTTCTCTTTTTGCTTTTCGAGTCATATGTTTTTCATACACATAATACCCAGGGTATTTGTTGTACTTAGCGAAAAGAATAAAACCCAATACGTCTGTTTTATACTTCTAGAAATTGAAGTTTCTGCTAATGTTGTTATTTATTGATTTTTAATTTTTTTTTATTTGTGCAGTACTAGGGATTGAACCCAGGGCCTTTGCATTCAGCTACATCTCTAGCTCTTTTCAATTTTGAGATGGAGTCTAGGTTGCCGGATTGTGCTCCAACTTGCGATCTTTCTGCCTCACTCTCCGAGAGTGCTGTATTATAAACATGTACATCACGCCCAGTGCAAATGGCGTTTCAAATGGGATAACTGGACATTCCATGGCTTATTGATATCTGAAAACAATATTTTGGTTTATGGAACTGCCATTCGGAGGGGTTTAGAAGCTAAATCTCACTTACAAAAGCTAACACTTATCATCTGGACATGTGTCTTGTCTCTCGAGATGCCACCAAGGAGACTGATGCCAGATTAAATCGTACAAAAAAGATTTATTTCACGTCTACTGATACTCTGAGGGCCCAGGAATGGCATTGGCAGCTCTGGAGCTCTGCGTTGGGTTTCGACTTCCTACTTTGACTTTTACCATTTTTTGGAAGTTCATCATTCATCTTTCCATCACATTTTGGGATCTCCTCATTAATTTATTTTCTGTTTCATTTAACCAAGATAATTTTGTTGCCTGCAATGAAAACCAAGATATGCACAACAGGGACTATGAATAATTTAAAAGTAAACCATTTACAAAGATTAAAAATTAGGCTTCTTTCCTTTCAAAGTCCTAGTTGGAGGCTGAAATACTGTGGAGCAAAATGAAGATCTACAGAGTAAAACTATTACAACCAGAGGGAATTGTACTTTGTACTCCCCACTTGAGAGAAAAGAGATAATGAAAGATTAAACAAAAAGAAACAGTTCAAAAGAGAAAAACAAAATGCCCAATCTTGACAAGCTTTTTAATTTAACCTTTGCTCTTTTGTAGCACAAATAATACATATTATGCTCAGAGAAATCTCCATTGGTACCATCAACTATTATTTTAACCTATGAGAAAATGGTACAAGAAAAGATTCAGGAATACATTTTCCTCCTTGGAATGTAAATAACTGCAAAAGGCAAATATGCAAAGAAAATTGTCATGGTGATGCTTGCAAGCTATTCATCTGCAGTAACAGCCCCTAAATGATGCTAAAATTTTCAAGAGAGGGTTAAAATCCAACATTTTGGCTGCACATCAAGCCTGCTAATGTGCTGTGAGTCCAACCTTTAAATATTTAAAGTAAATAAGTAAATATCAGTGGGAGCCCAGGACACAGGATGGCTTCAGAACGTAAAACAGAATGCCACAGCACAGCCACAAACCAAGTGGCTCCTTTACAGGAAAATTCCCTTCAGCAAAAAGCCAACACCTGATTAAAGAGTTTCCTAAGTTCAAAGCTAGGAGAGATAGATGAGCTGCACACTGTAGATATGGCTAACTCATCACCATATTTGTTTGGAAGCACCAGCCTAACGCAGAAAATCTCACCCTCATCACACACAGTGGTTGTTACATTTACCTGGTAGGCAAATGTCTTTGGATCAAAGTTGCTGTACAAAAAGAAGATTTTTCTTAAATGCCATTTGGAGAAGGCAATCTTTTTCACTTTCTCAAGCGGCAGAAAAAATAAAAATGATTCCTAATTCTCGTTAAATACATTTCAGCTCTTTGGCATTTTTTTATATTTATTACATCATTCCTACTTCAAAATAGCATGAGGGAGGTAAAGAGAAGACAGTGTATTTACTGAGTCTAGTACATATTAGGTAACATAGCTCATGTCATCGTATTCTAAACTCAAGTTTTTGATTCACTGACAACGATGGAGAGAGGTTAAGTAGCTGCTCCAGATGACTCTGGTCTGAATATAGATCAAAGTCATCTGTTTTCCAAGTCTATGAGACTTTTCTCAGGTTCTGCTGTGACATTTCCTGGTCCACATAATGAGAAAATACTGCCACATGCTAAAGAACAAAGAGACTAAACCTACGTTTGGCTGAACTTCCACTTGAAGAAGAGTTTGTCTCTGAGTGAAAGTCTACAGGAAACAGTTTCTATAACACCAAGAGAACAAACAGCTTGACTGGCGAGTTCAAGAGACGAAGGCTGCATTAGTGATAACTGGCCCCGTACTGAGGACACAGGGACTGGGGCAAAGCCAAGCCAGCCAGGCCCGGGGCTTGTGCTGAGAGGGCGCCAAAGGGGACCTTCTGGCACCAACCGCCTCTACCGATGGCCGTGTTCAGGGACGCGGATGCGTCACCTATTCTTTCCAAGTGTCAAGGTCCTCACCCACAAACCCTTATTCAGTTACCTCACAGATTTGCAGTGTGAGGCACAGGAAAAGTCAAGGAGCTTAGGGAGCCTGAAAAGAAGTTTGGCCGGGCACAGAAACTGACAAAAACGTGAAATCTCAGAAAATCATACATCTCTTCTTGGAGCCGATTTCTTCCCTTGTATTTCTTTACTGTTTTATTCTAGATGTCCACCCTATTCATCTTCCAATTTCAGTCATCTCAGTTATAGATTATGAATGCATATGTCACTGTACCAGGCCCCCAGAATCAGAAACAATAGGAGACATATATATATATATATATATATATATATATATATATATGTATATGTCTCATATATGTCTGATATGTATGTATGAGAAAGGTTTGAGAATTGGCTTATGTCATCCTGGAAGTCCAAAAGTCCCACAAAAGGCTATCAGAAAGCTGGAGAACCAGCAGAGCCAGTGGTATAATTCAGCCTTAATCCAAAATCTGAGAACCAAGGAACCAAGAGTGGAGCTCTCAACTACAAACCAAAGAACTAGCTCCTGGAACCCTGATGTCTGAGAGAGCAGGGTGTGAAATGAATATTTCAAGTTCACAAAGAAAGAGCAAATGAACTCTGCCTCTGCCTTTTTGTTCTACCCAGGCTGTCAAAGGACTGGATGATGGATGGCCTCCCAGATGGTGATGGAACATCTTTTTGTGGTCTATTGATTCAAACACTAACCTTTTGTGGAAGCATTCTGACAGACATAACCAGAAATAATGTTTTATCATCTATCTGGGTACTCCTGAACTGCACCGAACTGACACTTCATTAACCACCAAACCATCATAACATATACAAGATATGTGTATGCAACATATACAAACCTAGGAGTTTTAGGGATTGACAGATAAATTGCTTGTTGTTATGGTTTAGATAAAAGATGTTCCTGCAAGGGATCATGTGTTCAGAGATGAAGCTTTGGGAAAGTGATTAGATTATGAGGCACCAGGGTCACTGATGTATTAATCCATTGCTGAATTATCTACCTGAATGGGCTTTTAGTTTAAGTGGGATCTGGCTAGAAGTTGGGAGGGGCAGTAGTCTGGGAAGGTGTATCCTGTCCCTGGTCCCTTCTCTTTCTCTGGTTCTCTTCCTATTCTCTTTGCTTCTTGGCTGTCATATAGTCAGAAGCTTTTCTCCACTATGCCATTTCTGCCTTGGAGCCAGTGTACCATGGACTGAAACCTCTGAAACTATGAGCCAAAATAAATGTGTCCTACTTTAAGTTGTTTTCTCAGATATTTTCACCAGCAATGCAAAGCCAAGTAATATATTTGTCCATGTGAGCTACTGGTAGGTTTATCATCCCAGTAATAATTGAGTTTTAGCAGGGTAGTCTTGGTCAACAATAAGTCTAGACTAAAATGGATTTGTCTGGGAGACAACTGAAGAGCTGACCAACTGTTGTAATTTCTGTATGGTGCAAGCAAAGACACCTGAAAAACTCAGAGACAGAATGAAATACAGAATTCATATATCACATTTAATATTTAATCCTATATCATTGTGTAATGCATAGAAATTTTAAGAAGTGAGAAGCTTTCTCCAAGATTTGGTACAAGTAAAAGATTAACTATCCATGTAAATATGTGTGTATTCATGTACACCAAATTCGAGAAGGGCCCTCCCACCAATAATGTTAAACATATTGATAAATCATTGTACCCAACTGTACATACACACACTCTTACACCCTCACACCCTATGTTACCACAAAATATCTGGGCATAAATACCCCTTCCAGCTTTGTGACTAGCACACACTGTGACCTTGAGATAACTGTATCACTTTTCTAAGTATCAATTTTCTCATCTATAAAATGAAGACATTGAACTAATTTTTCCCTTAACCACCTGCTAACTCCACAAATTTCAGCATAACTTGTTCATTATTACTCACCCTGATATTATTTCTGAGTGAAAAATCAAAAACTGCTTTTTTCTCCACTAGAAAAAGTAGTCTTTGTTACCCATTAATTGGAAAGAGAATGTCGGAAAATTGATAAATTTGAGAATGAGAGAACTACAATCATCTAAACATTCTCTATAGTTACATCCACTACTAGCAGACATTCATTCTCTGCTGACGTCCCAGGTCACAGAATTTGAAAATTGAACAAAGTAGACACTCAAGGACATTTCTTAACATGGAATTTTCAATTCTAGGCAATCAAGGCTGACCTATTCAATTTCTAGCTTGTACCCTCATCGCTATTGCAGAAGAGTTACTCCCAGGGAATGTAGACATTTGGGCTGTCAGCTTGACTGAATAAAATAACACATGGTGATTTTCCACTATGAAGTATGGGCTTGAAAAACACATCTATCTTAACTGTTGCCCTGTTGCCTTTATTTAACCAGATCTTTGCATAAAAATTTACACATATTTCAAAAAAACCTACAAGTGTTACATTAATTTTGTCACAGTATTTATTATAATTGTTTTTAAGGACAAAGCAAAAAACCTCACTGGCTCTTTCAATAATACAGCTATGTTTGTTTACAGGAAGTCACTAATGACATGGCCATCCGGGTTCGGGAAAGGGTGAAGAGTTTCTCCTTGCCCCTTCCCTGATACAACCATGTGATCTGCACGTGAGAAGAATGGAATGTGTCTTTTTACACTAATATCGCCCACCTGTTTATGGTGAAACCTCAGGGGCATTAGAAACTGTTAGTTTTTCTGTTCAAACAATTTTTAGTACTTGAATCATTTCCATTGTACATAATGTGCTAAGCAAAACCCATACCACTCAGACAAACTTACAGACTTCCAAGGGGACTGTCTATAAATCTATGATTTATATTAATGTACATACTCTGGAGTATTTTTTATTGAGAAGGTAAATTTCCTTATTACATATTGTTTTCTGTTGGTAAAACGGAGAACCCATGCCTGGTTATTTTTACTATTAACAATAAAAATTCAGGGAAGTGAGATTTAATAGAATGTTTGTTTATCGTGCAGATTAAGGATCAAACTCAAAAAATACAGGATTGGAAAACAGGGTTTAAATGTTTGCTTTGCAAAGAATGTAATAGTTCCTTTGTACAGAGTCATTTGGTCCCCTGGGATCATGTTAAATCATCTACACGTGGAAAGGGACTTGAAAATCTTGAGTAGTCTTTAGTTCAAACATGGTAGGGTTTTGTCATCTTATCCACTGGCCTATTAAGATGACAAACTAGGTCCCCTGGACAGTGTCCAAAGGCAAAAAGGAGTATATTGAAAGATTCTTTCTAACATAAAAGAAATAATAAAACTCTGCACAGGACACTACAAAATGATATCAAAATAGACAGAGGCGATTTCCTCACTCAGGGAAGTAACAAGATAAGATGTGAAGTGAAATGCGGCAAGGGGGTGGTGATGAATGTTAAACTGAGGTGGGACAAGTGATGCTGTGGAGGGAACTGTTCTCAATACATAAGCTTTGAAATGAGAATCAAAGACCTCGAGCCAGTGAATCAAATGTGGGAAAATAGATGCTGTAGAAGTGGGTGGTTCTACATTTATCAAAGCACACATTTCAAAGCTTCCTGCTTCCCCTTCCAACACGCTCTGTTAACAAAGTATCATCCCTGAGATCAGTCGCATTTTAAGTCCCAGGACGGTATTATAAAGTCTTTCCAGGCTCAACGAAACTCACCTGGATTTGAAAGCTACATGAGCTGGCTAGTGGGTTCCTGTAGAAAAATCCAAAAGTTAAATTTGGATTCCCCCTTATAGATCCGCACATTTAGTCTTCGTAAAAGCAGAATGTCTGCACTCTGATGAGAACTTCTCTGAGAACCAGCTTTTGCCCTTCCTTCTGGATCTCCCAGATTGGTGTGTAACTTCCACACAAGGAGTAATAGCTTCAGTTCCAACTGTTCTAGTGGAGAGAGATCCCAACAGCAGTTTTGTGGCAAGCGGCAAGCATAGAACGGGTTCCAAAACACAGAGTTTGAAGTAGAGTTTTAACTCTTAATGGGCAGGGCAGCAGGGAGCCCTGTGTTCACAGTTAAGCCCAAATTTAATTCTAGGCTTCCTCCCAACCACAATCTCTGCTATACGCAACTTTTTAAGTGTAGCCCTATTCATTCTTTAAGAAAACTTTCTGCTCTCACATATTAGAAAGACAAATGGCATCAGGAGGATTTAAATATGGAGAAGATGTTTTAAAGCTTCTTGCTCCTAGACTAGCCAGCTATCATCATCAGTTACAGTGGTGATAACTGTATCATGGTCTAGTAGATGAGAAATAGGAGGAGGCAGGTCAATGCCTTTGTTCCAATTCCACCTCTGTCTTTAGTTCACTGAACTTTCCCAGAAGTTGAAGTATTTCAGTCCTCATTTCTAATGCTTGTGTATTAAAAGAATTTCTTCATTTTTGAATTTATAGAAGGCATATGTGGAATAAGTGATTTTTTAAAAAGAGTCAGTTAGAAAACTTATTTTAAAGATTACTTTATGGGAATACACTTCAACCTAAAAAACCTCAAAAACTCTTCTTATGGGAGCTTCAAATCCCTTTCTGTTTAGAATGTTCTTATGTAATTTGGTTAGGTGTAGTTTGGATTTGTTTTGATTAAACAGGCCTCATCTATACTCTGGTAAAAGAAAAATGTGTACTCCATAGAAAATATTCCAAGAATAAAGAATCTATTTTAAAACAATAAAAGACAAGGAGTAACCTGGAATCTTCCATGAAGTCATATCATTTCAAGACTCTATTTTTGCAGTGCTGGGACAGAACCCAGGGCTGCAGCCATGCTTAGCCAATGCCCTACCACTAAGCTACACCCCAACCCAAGAGGCTTCATTTTACAAACACTCTGAGTAATCACCAAGGGGAATGTTCTTTAGTGATTTCCACCTGTATCACGCAGTTGAAGAAAATTAGATCTGTGGAGCTATCTTATAGTAATTGAGCTGCCTCACCCCAAATCTATTGGACCAGTGGAGATATTCCTTTCCTCTGCCACTTCCACACTGAAGTGTACACCCTCAGGATCCACCTTCACTTGCCCCCAACTTGCAAATTCAGTGTAATAGCCATGTCTTTATGCATGTCACAATATTGCCCTGCTGGACCTCTCAGGGTCTCCAGCTCTGGATAAGATGTGCATCCCTTGGATTAACCTATCTCTATTCTACAACTTGAGCCATTCAGGTCATCTCTACCACTACATCCCCTCCCAGGCCTGGCTACTATAACCGCTGATAGACAAAGTGTCGCTCAATAAATGGGCAAACAGTAAGACTAGAGAGAGTTATCATTTCTTCTTGAACATTATTGATTTGAACCTGGACTTCCAAAATCTTCAGTGGGGAAGAGTTAATTTACTCTCCTCCATTTCTGATGTGCTTACCTCTACCCACCTTTTCCTCAAATATTGAGTCTCGGCTACATGTTAGACACTGCGCTTGGCTTTCATGGTACAATGTTAGCTAAAACAGTTTCTTCCTGACCTCATGGAGGTCATGGTCCATTCTGGCAGAAAGAGAAGTAAAGAGATTGATTAGAATTCAATGTGATAAATGTGATGTTAAGTCAGGTTTGTGACACTGCAGACAGGAGGAGGTCAAGAAAGGCTCTCTGAAAAAATTCTTCGAAGAGGAGTTTTGCAGGATAAGTAGTTACCTTGCAAAGGTTCCCGGTGGCAGTAAGTGTAAGTTTATATGTCTAAAGCATGATATGAAGAATAGAAAATAAAGGGATAGAGGTATATGAGATGCATCTTTCACAGGAGCACTGAAATTTACTTAGGGCGTAGCACTGAGCTCTTTGCTCGCATACAGTGATGAAAGAGACTGTTTTCAAGGGTGGGGTAATTGAGGTCAGCTATGAAGATAGTGTATACATCTTACTGAGTGTCAATTTTACAGTTGAGAATTGATGCAAAAACGTGTTCACTGATGGTAAAATACAAGCTGCAGTTCCTTAGTTCCAGGACAGATAAGAAAAGAAGAAATAGCACTTTCTTTAAACAATTAAAAATAATATTCCTAGATGAAGAAATTGAAAGGTTCAAATTGAAAGTTCAACTAGGCTAATATTCATATTAGAATGTATGCCGTAACAAGAAATAGAATCTATTTATATTACACAAAGAGGTCTAGAAAATAAGCAACGTGGCATAAAGACCACCTGGCATCCACTGAAGGACAGCTAGGTTCTTCCTTTACCAGGACTGGTGTTACTTAGGCAAATGGGCATCTGTCCACAATCGAGAGCAAAGGTACCTTTAGTTTCTAACTTCTTGGATTCTTAAATATACTACATTCAAATACAAAATATTTGAATTTTAATATTCAAATATTAATTTTAATTATTACTATTTATTAATCTTAGTATTTGAATATAATTTCACTTATATTTAATAGTTTTAACAAAGTGAAGATTGTAGAAAATCACATACTCTTTCATTGAAAGTAATCAAATTGGTGTGCGGGTCATGCTGGGAGTTTTCTGTTGTAAGACTCTGAATTGCGCTGTGGTCATTGGGAAGCGGCTCTGATGAGCACAAAGTGGCTGCTGCCAGTGTCTAAGCAGCTGCTGCACTGCATCTGCCTCTGTTCCCGACGTCTGTTCTCCATCTGCTCTAGGTCAGGATTCATTGGGGAAGCCGTGGGCATGGGTGGAAAGTGCTAGAAAATCTACACGTACAAGTTGTATTTAAAAAATACCACGAATATATAAATCTTTTTTTAAAAAATCAGTCCAGTAGAAGACACAATGCCAAAATATTTCTCCCCACTACAAGCACATTCATCTCCTCTTCTTGCCACTTTCTGAAGTAGTTCTGGATGTTCTCTTTCCTGAGTGTCTTTAGTTGTGTGGTTGTGCTGTGTTCATGTCCTGAATTGACCGAAAACACTTAGCTTTCATAGTCATTTTGACTTTGAAAGCTCACATGAAGCCAGATCCAATAAGACAGATAAGAACACACTGTAATGTTTTCAGGAGGTGGTCTTTTTATTGGATGTCATTCAGTAGCAGCATTCAATATATTCTTTATCACACCTACTAAAGACAATCATGAAAGAGGACTTCCAAAAAATGCTTCAGAAAGTGGCAAGAACAATAGGATAGCACTATGTTTTTACTGTTATAAATGTTCTTACATGTAAACATTCTTCATATATTTAGATCACACCTCATGAGGGTTTTCTAGACTCTTAGAAGACATCATCTGGTCTTTAGTAAAGTTTACATGAATCTTAAATCACTGTACAATTAAAGGTTTTTATATTAATTTTTGTATTCTAACCATAAATTTACCCATTTGATAAGTGACCTTGGGGCTTGAACACTAATACAAATTGAAAACTTACTATGGCACTTACATCTTTTACAAAAGTTTATGTTAACCATCTTGAGTCTTATCACAACCCCATAATTAACTAATCCAAAATCGTACACCTAGTAAACTACAGAATCAGACTTCATGTCCAAACTTTCTGAGTAAAGAAACGGAATTAAGTTTCCTTATTCGGGAGATACTGTATTTTATACATTACAAAGTGTTCCGATTCTTCACATTGTCAGAAATTAACACAAACCATCTGAAGTTCTTCAGCATTTAGATCTCTCTTTTAGAGAAATAATGGAAGAAGTGACTCCTCTAATCCCTAGACAGCTAACTGGCTCATTTATTATGTGCATAGTAAATGATAACTGTATATATTTTATTTTTGAAATTATTATTTAATTGTACAAATGTATGATGCTGTGTGGTAATTTGATAGATGCACACTATGTATAATGATCCAATTAGTATTTCCATTATTTTAAGCATTCTCTGTGTGTGCATGTGTGTGTGTGTGCCTTTGTGTGTGTGTGCGCGTGCATGTGTGTGTGTTACTAGGGATTGAATCCAAAGGCCACTGCCCTTTTCATTTTATTTTGAGGCAAGATCTGTCTAAGTTGCCCAGGTTGGCATCAAACCCGAATACTCTTACCTCATCCTCTACAGTAGCTGGGCCAACAGGCATGCACCATTGCATCTGGCACCTTTTAGAAATTTTTAACGTGTAATTGCATATAATCACGAGTTGATGATCTTTTACTATTTCTAACAGAAATGTTTTCTCTTACTACATGCACATCATAAGTAAAATGGGAGTAGAAATACATCCCAGGGACCCTTCTATATCATTTCCCTTAGAATTTTAGGTTCTATTATTTGGTTAACACGACTGTATAGCAGCATCTCGATGTGAAGAAATGCAGGTCAGGCCTCAAAAGAGCTGCTGAAAGTCCACGAAAACATATACTCTCAGTGGTAAAAGTGGAAACCAAACCCAGGTTAATCTCACCATATACCTCAAGTCAGAAGTCACGCACATGAAATCAGAGAATTGACACTATAGCAAATTAGGATTTACAGCAGTGTAAAAGAAAAGCGGGGTGGTGTGTGCAGAATATATTAAGTTCATACTAACTCGGGCTGGGCTACTTAAAGTCATATAATTGCAAATGTCAGCCAGAAATGGAATCAGTGGGCTTAAACTATCCCAGATTCGAGATCTCTTGTGTCACTAAATCAGAATCATAAACCTGTGACAGTAAACACGTTCAGGTATCTGAAGGAGGGAAGTGCTATTTCCTGGAAGCATCTGAATATTCCAGGAAAGAAAGAGAGAACACCTAAAATCAGCAGTTAGGAGACTTAGATACCAAGTTTTGCTTTAGGATTCACCTGTGACGACCTTTTATGCAAACCATCTGATCTCCTCGAGATTACTGATCACCTTGAAATTAGATATCTGTCCTGCATGCTCTGATGGCTTAATGCGAGTTTCATGTAAGAAAGCAAGCATGAAATTAAAAGCGAAATATTGAACTATGCATGTATGAGGGTAAGAGATCTAAGCAATAAAAAGAACTATCTTCAGATAAGTCAATATTACAGTATGTATCATGGAAGAAACATTTATTGACTCATTAAAGCAAATAAGAAAGAGGTCGATGGCCCAAGGTTGCTTCTTTAACTGAAGATCTTGCATAAACATTCTATGTAAACAGGCTGGAACCTCCAATCAAAATAAATAGCAAAAGGAAACTTAATCTTCACCAATCAGCTAACCTCTGACTAAGAATATCCCAAGAGGTGATACCCGAATAATGCAAACATCCAACCACAGCCACCCGCGTCATTTCAGCACTTTGCTTCTCGGTTTGCTCTTATAAAACTGGCTGCTCACACCACAGAGAAAAGTCCTGTTAAGTCCTTGATCTTGACTGCTGCTGTCGCTGCCCTTTGTTCAATTTTAGTTGTTCTAGTTGTTCTATAGTCTTTCTTTTAACAGAGCACGTAATACATTAGCCAGGCATTGTGCCAGGTACTTCTCGTTCTTTCCCTGCCAGCGTGTCATTATTCTTTCACTTATGGGAAAATTCAGGCTGCAAGTGATCAGGCATCTTTCTCAAGATTACGAAGCTGCAAAACTCAAAGTGCTGAAGTTCAATCTAGGTGCGTCTACCACAAAAAGTGATGGGAGACACAGATGAGGCAGACAAACGGGAAGAAAACTGGAAGAGTCCATCATCAGGATTAGCAAAGTAAGAAACTTCTAAGAAGCATATGATTTGATGATTGAGGCCTGAGATGGTCACTGGAGACCTTAGACTTATCCTATGGGTGTTATGTAGACTTAGAGTTCCTGTTTCAAGGCAGCTGAGGCCATGTGTTCATATCCTAAAAAAACTAATTTGCTTTGGTTTTTCCAGTTAGAAGCGGTGATCTTCCCCCTACAGCCCACAGTCTTTATCACAATCGGAAACTATGAAAAGATCAAACAGTGAATAAGTGTGAATTTGTGACCATCCCGAGGAAAACTACTTTGAAGCAATTGTTTTACACAAAGAGGATGAGGTAAACTGAATGCATTTTCTCCATCTTCTCTTCTGTCATCACCACCGCCACCATCATCATCATCATCATAGTTTTACCAGAAAACTTCTGGCCTTGAGCAAGTCAGTTAGTTTTTCTCACTACCATGCCCTCATTTGTAAATTAAGACAAGTCGGGGGGTCTGATGTTTGAATCAATCCACTGTTTACTGAACTTTTCCCATTTGGTCATTCATTTTCACTTTTCAAAATTTTATTTGTGATTCAAAGCCCAAGCCTCAAATACCTCCCCCATCAAAAGGCCATTTTTTCCCCAGAACTTTGAGAGGCTGAGGCAGGCAGGTGACAAGTTCAAGCCCAGCCTGGGCACCTTAGCGAGACCCTGTCTAAATGTAAACCATATATAAAAAAAGGTCGGGGATGTAGCTGAGTATAAAGGTGCTGGGTTCAATCCTCACCACTGAAAGGGAAAAAAAAGCTGTCTTCCCTCAACAAGGGATGACCTCGCCGTTCTTCAGATTCTGGTTCTACTTCTGGAATAGCCTGTACAACACCAGAGCCTGGAGGCACCTGACATGCATCTTTTTTGAGGGGTGTGAGTAGGGAGCTCACTTGGATGTGTGGCTCAACCACTGATTAGCAGACACTCTGAGACTTCATCTTGTTGTGTGAAGTCAGTCTGACAACAATCTCTTCCTCACTGAGCTGGTGTGCAGATTAAATGAGGCAACGTGAATGTGCTCAGCTTTGATTCAGTGAATGTAACCGAATCCTCATGGCAATTGCTCTCCTCGGCTCTCTCTTCCAGTCGTACATGTATCTTTTCAATCCTGTTTGGTGGAGAGTGAAATCTGAGGACAAGAAACCCTCTTCTTATTCCTTTTTGTGGGTTTTCGTTTCCCAACCAACCTCCTTCTCTAACAGTATGTAGCCTCGATTCTTTACTTTTCTGTAAATGTCATCAAATTAGTGTCGGTCTGTACAAACTGCCCCATTTGAAGCCTGCTGAGAAAGTTCAGAAATGTACACTTCAACAGTATCAGAGACAGTGTAGAAACTCCTTTTCCTCTGACTCCTTAATCCTCACACCTCCCCCAACAGCTTTGGAGAGAAAGCTGCAGTCAGAATCATTTCACCCAAGAAAATCATCAGTTTTCAAAATGAAAACGTACCCACTTTGCTAAATTGTCAGCGCTACAGTCCCTGGGAGGAGGGTGCCTGTTTACACTGTTTTCGGTCAGTTAGCGAGCCATAGCTTGGTAAACAGACCCGATCCTGGCCTGGAAGACATCCTGCAGGACTCTTCAATTAGAAAGGAGGAACGCTCACCATTGCACCCTTGTATCTCTAACCGGGATTCCAGATCCTCCCTGCCCCGTTCCCTTTGCCACTTCCCCTGCACTGGGCAGTGTTGCACTGTGTCTGAACTACCAAGCTGTACATACCTGGCTTCAAAATGCAAAATGTGTTTATTGGACTTCTGATGCCTCCTCAACTAAACCATAAATATGAAATGCATTTCAACATTTTCCAGAAAACATTCCATCTCCCAGATTCAATTGACAGCACAAATTCACTCCCCACCAGACAGCGCCCAGATCTAGTCTTGGGTTTTCAGTCACCCACATGCACACAGCTGCATGGGGTTAACTACCGTGGAGCGTTATTAGGTTGTGCACCCTGAGTGGCCCTGTCTTAAAACGATCATTTGTAAGCTCTGAGAAATCCAGTTCGGTGGTATCCAAGCATCATAAGCAGACAGTGTGAGGCTCTGATGTTAAAGACTTTCTGTAGCCGCAACCACAGTGAAGGCAGAGAAAATACAGCATGGATAAAATCACAGATTTAGAAATCGGACCCGTTCCAGTTCTTCAACCTACATGATGTGTCACTTGAGGAGTGAAGTAATGTTTCTCAACTTCAGCTTCCTCATAACAAAACAGCAAGCAACAAGAATAGTACCTAATAGAATATTTGTGAGTGTAAAGTGAAATAATATATATAAATTACTTAGCCTAGTATTTGACATGTATTAGACACTCAATTAGAAATTCCAGTTTGAAAAAAAGACTCATATACATTAAGAGGTAAAAATAGTAAGGCTGAAGTGATTATTGAGCCCACAGAAAGGATGTCTCATTCTGGCTGAGCTATAGATCAGAAAATCTCTAAACAGTTGGGGCTGAAAATGTGGCTCTGTGGTAGAACATGTGCTTAGCATGTGAGAGGCCCTAGGTTTGACCCTGGTAAATACACACACACACACACGCACGCACACACGCACTTACTGGCCTAAAAACACTCAATTTTATCCCTGAATTTTTGTCTTTTCTTTCTCCTCTCCACCCTCTAGGAACAGTAATTGGGCCAAAATTGACTGCTCACCAGGAATGCTGTTTTAGGCATCCAAGAATAATTGTGTTATAGAAGATAATTATTTACATGCCCATCTCACCTACTAGAATATAAACTTTCAAGGATAAGGCCTATCTCCTCCTTTATCCGGTTTGTGGTCAACAAGAGGACATCGCCTAATCATTAATGTTTAGTGTGCAGTCGACCCTAGCTGCTGTTCTCAGGGACAACTGCTATTTCTTTGCGAAGGTGGAAACTCACAGACGGAACAGGGTTGAAGCCCGTGCATCTTGCATATGTGTTTTTTTTTTTTTTACATATTTTATCTTATTTAATCTTCACAGCCATCGATGAGATAGGTACTCCTCTTATTCCTACAGTACTTTTAAAAAGCTGAGGATTCAAAAGTTTAAATACTCTTACCACAGGTCATACAGCAAGTGACGGAGCCTGCATTTTAAGCCTGCATCTAAAGCCCACTGACAAATTGAATATCTATTCACCATAAATGTTAATGGGTATTGTGAGGCTGGACAACTGCTGGCTTGTTAACACATTTTATTATTTTGTTTCCAGTTCTTACCCCAGATCAGTGAGGCATCTTACCCTAGATCAGTGCAGCTGACTTCCCTGGAGCGTCGGAGGCCCAAAGCTATTGATAGTGTACATACCGCATATGACCACAGACCCCAAAGCCTCTTATTCTCAGAGTCTCAGCATTCTAATATACAAAGGCTGGCCAAGAAATAAAGTGTGTGTTTAAATTTAAAAAGAAAAACAATAAAAGACAAATTTCTATTAATCCTCATCAAAATACTACCTCTCACTTCTGACACACTCATCACATCATTCTTGTCAGTTTCTGAAGCGCTTCTGGAAGTCCTCTTTCATGGGTATCTTTAGGAGGCGTGATTAAAAACAACAAAACAAAACAAAACTAGCGAATGCCGTGCCAAGTGCCGTCTATCATAAAGGTAGGCTTGTGTAAACATTATGTTCTGCCCTCACCCACCTTATTCACTATCTAGCACCGTGAAACTTCAGGCTCTTCTTCAAAGTCAAAACAGCCTTCAAAAGTCAATGTTTTGAAGTGACTCAGGAGGCTGAAGCAGCTGTAACGGAACAACTAAAGACACATGAAAGAGAGCTTCCAGAACTGCTGCAGAATATGGCAAGAAATATAGGACAGGTATTTCTGAAGCAAGCGAGATTATTTTGAGAGCATTTAATGGCATGTGTCTTTTGTTGCAATAATTTTTTTTTAAATGTAAACACTCACTATATTTTTATGTGACACCTTGGGTAACATCGACATAATCCATCCTGTGTGGAGCTTCCTGGCATGTGACAAGCATGCGTCCCTCCACACATGGCTTTGCCAGCCAGAAGTTTCTAGAGAAACAGATCCTACACACAGTGTGAGGCCACCATTTCTCTACTTTTCAGGGGCTTAGCTAAAAAATAGATACTGATGTTTGGGACATGGGTATGTCAACTTACAGATCGAGCAAGGGAGTCTCAGTGGATCGGAACATAAAGCCTCACCTGGGGAGTTGTTACGGTTCGTGTCTAGATGTCCCCTCAAAACTTCACGTGGTAAGAGGTAGCTGGATCTAGAGTGTGGGATGCTGGGATTAAGGGCGTGTGATTACTAAATTGATCCACTGATTGGTTTGGCACCGCCCTAATCCTAGGGATTAGGATTTACCTGGATAAGGTAAAAAATACAGGAAGAACCTGGTTAGGCCCCTTGCTTGCATTCCTTGCTTACCTTGCTGCTTTCTGCCTGTCTGCCACACCACCCTGCTCGGACCCAGCTGACTGTGGACTGAAACCTCTACAAACTGTGAGCTACATAAACCTTTCTTCCCCTAACTTTGGGCGTCTGGTATTTTGTCTCAGCAATGAGAGAAAAGTAACTAAGACAGGAGTAAATGTCAGCTGTCATGTAGCCTGGGGACCCGGCTTCCTGCAGAAGTCCCTTCCAACACTGAGGCTAAGAGAATGCCAAAGAAGGGACTAAGACTTTGTGTTTAGTCCTACAACAAATTGAGTTTGTACTAGCGCTCTGGTGAAAACACAGGAAACAGGTTTGGCCTATTTTTAGATCACCCAGAAGACAGAGAGTGGGGATTCAAGAAAAGTTTTCAGGATGATAGAGTTATTTACTTTGTATTAAGTGAAGAGGATCTTTTCTGAAGTATTTATTGGGAAGTTCACAATCTTTCCTAACTGAATTAAAACCTGTCTCTCTTCCGCTTTGCTTCACAAGTCCCTGCTCGTCTTACGACAACCTCTATAGACCAGCGAGCCTCTATAGACCATCGATTCTCTTAACATTGATAGCGCTTTCTCAGATGCTTTCCTCTTAACCTTTCTGGCTGTTTCTAATCCTATTAGCAACCTCCCATCATGAAACATTAATGCTGTTCTATGTGATTTCATTTTTTTTTTCACCAATACTCGACAAATTGAGACAGCGTATAGTGACTTTTATGTCATGCGGTTTTAGCAAAATTGAATGCTAATGAGATGTGATTGGGTGGAAAATTATAGCAATAGGGTGCTTGCCTTCTATAATCACAGCAGAGGCTTTAGTTGACCAGTATTTCTTCCACTTAATACTGATTTCTGAAGCACAGACAGGCGCAGTGTATTTACAATTTACCCAGCATATGATTAAGGGGTTTCCACTGGGGGTAGTGGGACAGCCTCGCAGATCATAGTAACGATCGAGGAAAGCAGAAGGGCGATAACAGTGGAATCGATTCATCTGAAGCCCCATTTATTACTTTTCTTCCCAAAAAAGTGTAGAAAGCGAAAGAGGATCACAGCAGTGATGGTGGTCTTATCTAAAATAAACTTATTAAACGAGACAGATTCTTTATTAACCAGTCAGGAGTCAAATGATTAAACAGCTTTTCTTGCCACTGAATTCCAAGCAGAAATCAATGTACATTATACAGTTGCAGCAGCTGAGATTGCAAAAGACCCAAGGACAGCAGAAAGACTGTGATTTACTGAAATATTCCATCAACGTAATGGTCAAGTGACGGAGTGCTGTTTTTCATTGTAGAATGGTTTATATCTTGTTAATTTTTGTATGTGTTAGAAAAGCTACTTGCCTAAGTGCCCCGCTTGCAGTATTCCTGTTTCAGAACCATAACTGTCTAAGTTGAAAAGAATTGTCTCTACATTCTAGGCATTTTTTTGCATGAAAAGCTGCTCTACGGAGAGTTCTATATTGCCCTTTAGCTGTGGATAGTGCTGCCCAGTGGACTCGGGGTGGTCTAGAAACCAGCACCACGATTAAAGGGTGTTAAATGCAGTGCCAGAGGCCCCTTGGGCACCACACCGCACTAAGGAGACATGCGGGAGACCACAGCCTACACCTCTGCATAATTCAAATACCCCTCTTGACTTTTTGCACAAACTTTAATACCTACAACTTTCGGGAGTTGATATCAGTAACATTCTTCCAACGGAAGAAAACGAGAGAAAGATACAAAATTTTTAAAAGGCAGAAAAATATAAATTTAAACTACAGTGTTTGGTAGCTGAAGGATTGCTTTGCATTATCAGTAAATATGATCTTATTTAATTAATTGTGAAATGACTATTTCTAAAAAGGATCTGAGATGGCTTATAATAAAAGGTATATATAACCAAAGTTCCAGTTGTCTACCATTATGTACTAAATTATCGTAAGTCTTAGTAGCATGAAATGGCGATCATTTCATTTTGCTCACAATTCTACAGGCCAGAGTTTTGGGAAAAAACGAAGGAGTGGGATAATTTGTCGTTGCTCCACAATGTCAGGAACCTCAACTGGGATGGCTTGAACAATCTAGGCTCTTGGGCTGCTCGGAAAGGCCTCGGGTCTTCTCCGTGCCCCGCCCCTCCCCGCCGCTAGTGATGCGATATCCAAGGTAGATTCTTTCTCTCCCAAACCTGACCCTAGAAGGACCGGAGCAGCTGTGGCTAGCCATGCCCTTCTCTCTCCATAGACCCTCCCCAGGTAGTACCCTCACAGCATGCCCATCTCCAGGTAGTCAGGCTACTTACCCAGACCCAAGGTCCTAAGTAGAAGGTGGGAGCCTTTTTATTAATGACCTGTCTCACAAGTTTAAGTATCCCATGGTTTTTTCTCATGTGAGAAACCAAAAGTACAAATAAATTAAAGAGAATCATAAAAGAGATAATAGAAACCTGAGAGAGAGATCTTATTCAATGGGAAGGGAACCAAGAAATGGAGGGAGTGAAGAGAGAGCAGAGGAGAATGGGACAAAAAAAAAAAAAGAAAAAGAATTAGGTTGTCTTACGTACTTGTACCAATTCACATAATGAAAATGAATATGAACATTTCCTATAGTAAACATGTATTAATTTAATAAAAATTTAAATATAAAAAATTAATAATTAAATAAATTTTTAAAATTAAAAAATTTAAAAAAATTTAAATTCTACTGGTGAACTACATCCCTAAGGCCAGCCTTGATTCAAGTAGAGAGGAGTTAAATAAGATTTTCAATGGAAAGAGTTTCCTTGAATATGTAACAATTTTAATGCAGACACTAGGAATAGTATAATTAGAATGAGGATCATTTTAAAGAGGAGTGGTACAATTAAGGAAACAGTTTTATTAGAAAAACTAAGCTAATGACATCTATTAGGACCATATAATTTAACCCTGAAATTCCTAGTGATCGAGTCAAAATTAAAAGCAGAAACAAACAACTTGATATTCATTAACGGTGTCAAAAAATTATGCTAGATTTTTAGTCAGGCAAAGCTTCTCAATGATTTCCCAACATATATAAAAAATTTGCACAAATATGGGACATCAGATAAATATTTTATAAAGATGTTTTTTCCTACCTCTTTGTTTTGGTCCTAATATCCCAGTTCACCCATAGTGGCAGTTATTCCAAAGAGGAATTAGCCGCTCAGAACTATGATTTAGACATGTGGAAGAGCTGCTGGCACATGCCTGTAATCTCAAGCACTCTGGGAAGCTGAGGCAGGATGATCACCCAGTCCAGACAATTTAGGGACTCAGCAAGACCCTGTCTCAAAAGAATAGCATAGAAAAGTCTGGAAGTAGCTCAGTGTGAAGGCCCTGACTTAGTCCCCAGTACCACCCAAAGGAGAGGGGCTGAAGAAGAAAAATGGAAAATGAGGTTAGTTTAGACAAACACAAAACTGCCGCAAGCAGGGTGGGGGAGAGCGAACTAGATGGACAGAATCTTAGCTGGCTCATGCTCGTAAAGACTTTCACATGTGACAAACTAAAATGTCTATAACGTTCTGTCAGATTCCTAAAATATCTGCAACACACCAAGCACGAGAAAGAGAAAGAGAGTCTTTGTCAAATTGAAATGTGCGCGCCCCGTCTAGAAGCATCAAACGTTTTTACAGAGTTGATTGAAGGCCAAACATATCAGTATCTACGGCCGCCCCCAGCTGCGGTGGCTGTTGGGCTGTGTCCCCACACGCTGTTTCTATGGACAAGTTCAGTGCTCCCGGGTTGAGACTGGCACTGCTGGGTTTTTGACTGCTAACTTCCTCCAGGATGGCACTGAAGCACTCAGGTCAGGTATTTGCAAAATTGATTTCTCCCTGTCCTCGGTTCCTAGGAGCTGGGACCTGTCGCCTCCTGAAATAGTCACTGTGGAAGAAACAGAAGAAATTCTACTGTCTAGAAAGGGTAAAACGAAGAATCAAGTGCAGCTTCTACCAAATACCAACTCTTGCACAGATCAAAGCTTTAGAGCTCAGAAATGCTATGAGTGTTTTGTATAAAACAAGATACTATTACACCATTTACCTCTGATTGTTACATGTTAGCACCATATACAGAAACTGAAAATGACCTTGACTGTGTATTTTACTAATAGAGACAAAAGCAGTCATTCCTTAAATTCTGATGAAAATTTTTCTTCTCTGTTTCTTTCTCCTTTTAAGTAAGCTAACAATAAATTTCCAGAAATGTAACACATTTTCTGCTCTTTTTTTTTTTTTTTTTTTTTTGTGGTGCCGGGGATCGAACTCAGGCCCTTGTGCTTACAAGGCAAGCACTCTAATCACTGAGCTAAATCCCCAGCCTCCTTCTGCTCTTTTTAAAGTATATTCATTTAAGATTACAACTTGATGTTTTGATATAAGTATGCATAGTGGAATGATTACTATTAAAACATTGACCTTTATGTCACCTTCCACAATTACCTGTGTGTGTGTGTGTGTGTGTGTGTGTGCAAATGCATGTGTGTGTCTTTGGAAGAGCACTGAATATCTGCTCTCAGTAAATTTTCAGTATACAATATGATTAAATATGTATATCATATCTGTAGAGTTATCCTAAATAACTGCATGTTTTTATATGTTTTTAAATTTTTATTTTTATTAGTATATGTCTGTAGTACATAACGATTACATTCAATGCGAGGAGTTGGTACATGTACAGAACACATCTTAATTCTTTTTCGCCCTTTTCTCTCTTCCCCTTCTCCCTCCCTTCATCTCTCAGTCCCTTTTCCTTTAAAAAATACCTACATAAAATCCATACATAAAATTAAAAATTAAAGACTAAAATAAACAGTAGATAATAACTTTTCATCTTTTGTGTATTTATCCCATGGAATCCTTATCAAAATTCTAGTGGCATCTTTCCCAAAAAAAGGGAAAAAAATGTAACAGTTCATATGGAAATACCAAACACACCAAGTAGCCATAAAAACTTATGAGAAAGACAAAATTTTACCTGATTTACAATTATATTACAAAATTATAGTAATGTAAAGCAAGTAGAATCAGCAAAACATCAGAAATATAGGAATAAGATAGAGGGCTCAGAAATAAACCCAAGCACATATGGTCAGGTAATTTCAATGAAAACACCAGGAAAAAGACGTGGAAGGAAGACGGTCTCCATGGTAAATGGCACTAGCACTCATTCTTTCTAATACAAAATAGTTTTCCTTTAAAAAATAGAAATTTCAACACAAAAAGAAAACATTCTGCCTTCTATAACTGTAGTTTCTTTTTTCATTTAAAAAATCATGTGATCTGAACTCACCTTAGACTAGTAAAATCTTTTCTTTTTAGCAGAGCACATGGCTATATAAGTTCTCTTTCGAGAGTCTCTTCAAACTTGACTACTTTATCTATTCCAGTAGTGTGAAGACCACCCCGGGCACTCTGTGACACTACCCACGCTCTCCCTTCACTCTCATGTGACAATCCACGCTCTCCCTTCACTGTCACCTTCCATTAAAATGTGTCACATACAATGAAGTCTTTATGTCCAATGGTGATTGCTTGCAAAGATTAACTAATAGTAACAGGCAATCCAAGAATAATATGTCTCCCCACAAAAAAGATTGCTGCAGTTCAGTGGATTCCATCGATGTTTAAACCAAATGCTAACTAAGGAGGGTCTTCGTAGTCCACCCGGGCCAAGAAGAGTTGGGAAAGTCCGTGCACAGCACCTAACGGGCCATGCTGAGACACCTGACCGAAGTGGCACTGGATGTCAGCATTTGCAGCCATGTGAAAAGCACAACACACACAGCTGAGTTCCCCAAATGAGGTGAATTCTCAGTAGGTTGGATCTTTAATGTTTTCTTTGATGGCCGATTTGTTCTGACTCATTGACTGGAGAAAATTAGGTGAGATATAAGAAATAGGAATGCTTACTCCCTAGATTGGGGTTGATTATCATGAATAATTAGGTGAACTTTCTAGGAAAATGGCCCTGATGGTTTGCATTTATCTCTTTGCCCATTAGCTACCTGTACTCCATGGAAAAAAGGCTTTAGTTCCTCCTGCTAACACAGTTGATCCTTCAGTCTTAATTGAAGAAAGAGACTTCTCTAACTGAATATAATAGAACAATAGATGTGAAAAAATGAGTTCTATGGGAAAGAGAGGAATTCATTTTATCTTAGGAAAAAATGTGTCACAGATGGGGCATTCCACAGCCTCTGGTTTCATGACTATTCCATCTTCATGGTAATAGACAGCTTTGGTCTTGGGAATTTCTAAAGCCAGCTGACTTTAGTCAGAGCTAAAGCTATTAAAGGCTGAGGACAGAAGAGACAGACTCACTCCTTCCGAGTGGGCATTTTCTGGGCAGAATTACAGTAAGCTCTCTCCTCAATCCTTAGGCTGACATTCACAGTAATGGACTTTATCATCATTCACCCCCCTGCCACAGTGCGCCTAGAATTAAAAGGGCCTGTCCTTCATCGTTAAGTACTGAACAATTTTCCCCCTTCAGGATCTCTTTTGAAGATTTTGCTGGTCCAATTGATATGATTTTTCTCCTAATGGAAAATGTCTTTCTCCTTTCAATTCATATTAAAGGCACCCTAGCAGGCACTAAGCAGGTGACACCTATGGATTAGCAACCAGAGAGAATGGATCAGATTAGAAACCTCCATTTAATGAGGAACACAGCTATGGATACAATGGTGTGTCTCAGGAAAACGTGGGATTATATAGTCACTTAAAACCAATGCTTAATGGGACTCACCAAAGCCATCTGTTCTTTACAGGCGAGAGATATTAAGGTATGCGTGAAGACAAGGATGGGCAGGGAGAAAAGAGAGGTCTAGGGCTACACTAGAAAGAGAAAGAAACTGCAGCACCGCGAATAGAGTGCCTTTGTAAACTTTCAGAAAGCTTTGTAACTTCTACACTTTTGTTATTTTTCCTTCCACCCTGCCTGTATATCTGAACCTGGAAACTTATTATAGGAGAAAATCTTGGGTGTCCTGAATCCGTCCAGAGCAAAGCATAAGAAGATTAGATCTTCAGAGGAAGAGAGATGGTGGCCATTGAAAGAATGAAAATGAAACCCAAACACACCAAGACGTTTAGACTCACAATGAAGAAGACAGCAGATGTGGACTGAGCGACAGCTCAAGTCTGACACTCACAGAGTCCTTCTGGGTCTTTATTTGTAACTGTAACTGCAAGTACCATGTCAATTTTAATGAGAAAATTAGGAGCATTAGGCAAAGAGCTCCACAGATTAATATTTTAGATGATTAATTAAATATTATTCCAGCCTCATAGCCAAGGTCTCACAGAGCTGGTCTCATAAGGACAGAGCAAATCAAATGTTCTCTGTGTCTATTATCTTTGAAATGTCTATTTTGCAAAGTTTGAAGAGTTCGGCATGATTTGGAAAATGCTCTCTTTAATGACTTTCTTTACTCTGTCTATAAATAAGAATTATTATTTTTAAAATAAGATTAAAATTTTCAAGCTTTATTTGAAAGGAAACATTGATCCCAAAGATGACAGGGATCTCACCATTTGAGATGGATATATCCCAAATAGCATAGAATGGTCACTAATTATGTAAGTGTATTTTTAGCAGAAGAAACATATTTATGTAGATTATATTAATCATAGAACAAAATCAAGAATTGTCCCTATGAAAGGAAAAGAATGAGAAAACAAGAGAAGCTTTTGAGAAACATTAGCACTCAAAGATTAGATCTCCCAGGTATCAAATGAATCAGTATTATGATTAGATTTGTCGTGAAACAAAACAATGCTTCTAAGTAATTTCCACCATACTTAATCTTCTAACATTAAAAATGTTTTTCGGAAACATTCTCTTAACTTTCTGGTAGTATTATAATTTGATAAAACCACTCTGGAAGGCATTTGGTAATATCCAACAAAAGCCTTAAGACCAAACAAACATCATTCATTCCACAAACATTTTTCTCTGAATAAACCTATATACCATTATAAGCATGTTTTATAATATGCATAAATGAAATGACCTAAAATGCTGATAATAGGAAATTGGCTAAATAATATATAATATATCCACAAGATTGAATACTATGCAACCACTTAGTAGAGGCTATATAAGATTATTTAATTATATTGGAAAACAGTCACAAAAGTTAAATGACTGGTCTGGCTATTCCATAATACTAACGATTCATGAAAAAATGTGAAGAGTCTAAAAGTCATATATAATATAGTGAAAGGAAGAAATACACATGAGCTAAAGGAAGCCTGAAACTATTGACTGTACATTGCATTGATTTCAACCAAGTCACAAAGCAACTACTTTGCTCAAAAAGACACCAAAGGAATGAAAATGTGTAAGATTTTGATTTGTTCATTCATTATTCATTACTCACTCATCTATTCACAGAGTCATCATGTTTAAATGCTCATGCTCTGCTGAGCAGTAAGCTAGATACTGAAATGTGACACACTAGTTGGTAGAGATGAAGAAACCATGTTAATATTTTGTTTTCACTGTGCAGCTTATGACTTTCTTTTGTACAGTGAAACATTTATTATTAAAATGTAAGCTTTAGAAACTTCTGAAATAAAATGAAATCTGATAATGAAAATAAACATGTATGGCGCACTGGCCATGTGCCTAGATCTGAGCAGAGTATTTTAAACATACCATATGATTCATCTATCAGAGCGACACTATTACGTAGGTGTGCGCACTTTACAGATAGGAAAATGAAGCTCTCTTGTCCCCGAATGATAAAACTATCAAGTGATCAGCCAGAATTCACAAAGGTTTTCGGTTTTTAACCTGTATACTCTGAAGCACATCAATTTCTTTCTGAAACTTCAGATAGTCTCAGAAACAACATCTTTCTGAAGACATGACAAGATGCAACAGGCGAGTTTCAGAGCTCTGTATGGTGGCTAGAAAGATCACTGGGTTGAAGACTGAGAATTTAAGGTAGGCACAGCTAAACTACAGATGTTCTGCCTGACCTTGACTGAGTCACTGGACAGCTCTGGGTTGCAGCTCCTTCTTTTTAAAAATAAATAGATTGAATTAGACTCACTTCCCAGATGTTAATTTTATTTGTGACATGAAAAATTTGAAGTTTCTTTTATCCTCCACAGGGGACAAGACTTCGAAACATCTTTAGGGATTGGCCAACTCACGTGAGAATCTTGGAGATCTCTCAGCTTCCTCAGCACTTCCTATTTGGTCTATTATTCTATCATCACAAAGCCAGACCTTAGGTTAAAAAGAGACACTGACTATGACAAACTTTTTTGGAGTCAGAGCTAAATGTGGTCTTTAGTATCAGGACTATTTAGAATAGGAGACATTTTAGGCCTGGCAACTTTATTAATAATATCTGGTTAATAATAAAAATGACCAGTAGAAAACATTCCTAAGGTATCTACATCTAACTGTACTTGCTCCTAACAATTTGCAGAAGTGCCACCACCAGAAGGAAGTGAGACAGATTGGCTTCTAACAGTTTAGTATTTCAGAATTTTAACGTTAAAACAATTTTTAGAGGCATCCACTCCAATGGTTGTCCAAAAATACATGTTGATGCAGGACAAAGCTGTTATTTGTCCAAGGGCAAACTAGAAAAGGAAGAACATTGTGGTAAAATTTTCATAAAACTATATTTATTCAATTTAAACAAATGTGTTTTTTCTGAGATTATGTACTTTGAGATCAACATGAGTATTTTCCTTCTGTTAAATGACTGTTACACATGAAATTGATCTAGTTTCTGTATATAGTTCTTTGGTAAAATAATGCATGGGGATCATATTTTTAAAATTTGTACTATTTGGTGAAATTATAATTTCTTGGAACTGCTGAGCTAATCTAATATACAGTCTCTTACACTAAATGTCTACAACTTTCAGTACTCATTTCATCTGTCACTTCCCCCAATTTAAACTCCACTGGGGATAAAAAGAACTAACATCCATGAGTAACTCCATCCCATTTTTAGATGGCTTTAACTGTTTAATAGTTCTTTGCTATATTGTGCCATGTTTTTTGGGGGGTAATTCCATTCATTAAAAATACTATCATAATACATATTTTCAAGTAATAAAGTGAGAAAGGATATCTCTTTTTTGTTAGTGAGTAACAAGATTGGGACAAATCTTGGTCCATTATATTTTAAAGCCCACATTTCTAACAAAGACAAAATGCTGCTTCCTAAGTCTTCCTTATTAACAAAGTTCAGTCTCTCTCTCCCATGGTTATTGTTCATCAATTTAAGAGAAGAATTTACTTTTCTCTAGGATGAATATGCCCACTTATTTTTTTTTTTAGTTTTTATTTTTATTAGTTCAGGTTTGCAGTACATAATGATCACATTCATCATGCGGAGCTGGTACATGTGCATAACATCTTAATTCCTTGTTCATCCTCTTCTCCTTCTCTCCATTTCTACTTTCTCCATCTCTTGGTCCCCTTTCCTTTTGCAAAAGACCTATCTTCCTATTTCTTATTATCTTTTACTTTGCTATTTAATTCATTTATATTTCCACTTTTTTGTATGAGCGATCATGCAATATTTATTTGTTACTAATGTGGCATGTTTCTTGTGTCTCATTTTACCATATTAGTCTCTTAGTGGGGAATGCACTCTTCCTTATTTGCAGTTTGTGTGAGAGTCAGTGTGCAACCATGAATAGAAGATGGATTTTGCTTTGAAGACAGACCTGACTGATTTTTAGTCCTGGCTCTGCCAATGATTGGTACTGTGACATAGTGAAAGCTGTTCATCAGTTTCGAGTATCAATTTCCCCATCCATAAGATGGGAAGAATACACAGTAGTGTTTCTATGAAGATTACATATAAAAGTCTAGTCCAAAGGAGCTTTAACTAGTGTAGTCATCAAAAATCAAAAACTGAATCAAAACATACGTGTTAGTTTGTGCATATCTGGATTTATCCACATTAATAGATAAAAGTAAGGTAAAAAGTTAACTTATAAAAGTTGTTAGTTTCTGTAGTTCTTCAAGATATTGACTAATGAGAGAAGATAAACAAAGTTGAAATCTTTCTATTGTTCTGATTCACATAGGGATCCAAGGATGATTTATAATTAAATTTCTATACTTGTCCCCCATCGATCACTTGATGCATATGCTTCCCTGGAATTGGATTTTTATCCAAGCATGGCAAATTAAACTTTCAATTTAACAATTAAACCATCAGTCTGACGGATATGACTGTGACTCTGATTTGTTCTGGGATGGATTCCGGCTCCCCGGCATAAATGATACTCCAGGCTAGCTCTGCGGGCAGAAGCCTGGGACTGTTCTCACTCTACCACCATCTCTGGCATCTCCATTCGAGGGATGGTGAGTCTTGCAGCCGAGCTGGTCACTCCTGCTGTTTCCCACAGCATTCACCCTTCAGCGCCATTAAAGACTGGTTCATTACTCAGAGAGAGTAATTCTCTGAAAGAAGCTTTTGGTTGGCTGCTCGGGGTGTTTTAAAGTGAACAGATAGGTGCCAGATAGGTAGGTAGGTAGGTAGGTAGATTAAATAGATAGCAGATAGATAGATAAGATATATTTTATAGATCAGAGCTCAGATTTTTGCCTGAGAATAACCTATCAGTGTTTGCTTAGGCAGCACATATACTAAATAAAACATTCTGTTCAAGTGAAAAATACAGCACCTACTATGCAGATTTTTTTTTTAAGTAGGGGTATTGAATAAGCAACACAAGTCCCCTGGCACACAGTCGACACACTGTAAGTGGCAACCTCCACAGAAACTGGGTGCTACAGTTTGAATCTCTCTGTACCCTCTGAAATTCGTATGTTGAAAACAATGCCTAGTGCAGCAGTGTTGGGTGACGAGGTCCCCGGTGGGTGTCTGGGTCGTGATGGTTCCACCTTCATAAACGGATTCCGCCCTTGAAGAAAACAGGCTTACAGGAGAGTGTTTACTCTTCTGCCATTTGAAAGCACAGATTCCCTCCTCTCTGCGGCACACGCTGTCTTTGAAACAGGCCAGACCTGCAGATGCCGCGATCTTGACATCAACTATAGGTGTTGCTCTTGAATCTAATTTTCCTGGAATTATATATTCTGTATAATGTCCATGGAAAGTAAAAACAACTTCTCTGAACAACTCCCAGCCATCTTGGATTCGTGAAACAAGATGGGCAACTCATCTAAAAGCCCACAATTTGTTCATTTCGAAAAAGGAGGAAATGGAGATTCTTTAGATCCAAAAACTTAAAGCAACTTAATGGAAGAATTTGTTACAAGAAAATATATATGCTAATGGAAAGGCATTCAAGGCATTCTACCTCTGGCTAACAGCTAACTCTCCAGGCGCACAAGGTAAATGTATCGCTAAATGTCTTTGCTTGACTGTGTGATCTGCCTCACTGTTTTAATAAGCTTCGTGACCTTAACGTACGCAAGGAAAATCCCTCTCCCTTCCTTAGTACGTCCTCAGTAGTCACCACGTAACAGGATTTAACGATTAATGCGCGGTAGTGTGTCGAGAGCACGGCGGCATTACAAACACACACGCATGCGCAGTGATTTTCTAACCCACAGCCCCCGACTGAAGTCCTTCCACCTCGGGATCTCTTGTTCGTGTGGTGCAGAATCACACTTCTCTATGTGTCTGACGGTCTGAAGCACCAGTTCTGAAACAGACACTGCTGTAATGGGTGGAGGTAATGCTATTAAAGGAAGAGAGGAGGGAGTGAGAAAAGAGACTATTCTCAGATGATTAAAACCTGTTCTTTTCTTTTTTAACTGCAAATGTTTTCACTTTGGCTACATAACTCCAAGTATATTTCCCACCAAGGTACAAAAGGGAATCTGCTGAGACCTCTTCTGGAGGGTAAATAAAACTGTCAGATTCCTAATGCTAAAAGATTAATATTATGATAATTACTCTGTAAAACATAAATTCAGAAAGTGCCAAAACAGCCTCTTGCTGACTTTACATCTCTGTGAAATGCAGGCCAGCTGACATCTGTGGCCGGTCTGTGTGGTAATCTGACTCACTGTGCTCCTAGGGCTGGGGGAGGCGTGTGTCAGTTTCTTTCTCAGCTCTCACCTTCCCGCGATTTCCTACTCTTCACGACACAGTCACAAACACTGGAGGCCAAAGAGCACATAGACTGAGTTCCAGAAGAGTACTCTCCATGTGTGTGTGTGGCTAATGCTTCGAAACCAAGATGCCCTCGAAATGTGCAAATGGGATTTTAGGGAAAGAAATGAAACAAGCAGCAAAACCTAAAACTAAACAACAAAACGTGAACCAGTATCATCACTCTTGCCGAGGAGTAAAAAACCCCCGACGAGCTGTTGACGGGTCTGCATAAATCCTGGCCTCCTTTAGTTAGCAGGTCTAATATCGGCCCTTGGGCAAGTCGTTTCACCTCTCTAAACTCTGTTTTCTGCTAGCTCCAATAGAAATAGGACGTCTTCCTTAGGTTTTTACATGTTGAACTAATGACTTAGCCGCTCTAAATTTGGTTTCCTCATCTGTGAAATTGGAATCACAATTCTTGCCTTACACAAAAACCTGCAGAACTGTTGGTAGACTCACGTGTTGGGTCTTCCCTTCGAGGCCAGTGTTTTAGCCAAAAAGACATGTTTTACCTCAGCTCAGGTCACTGTGGCAGAAGTTTCTTCGCGTGGTTCCCTTCTACAAAACAGCGACAACAAAATCAGAAGCAACTAAAACAAAACAAGCAACGATGACAACCACAACAACAAAAAAACTAACTCCTCATCAAAAGCTAAACTCAAGCTACTGACTTTCATTAGCATAAGCGTAAAGACACCTGGGAGAGTAGAAGAGCAGCCGCATCAAGGTTAATTAATTACCCAGAATCTTGCAGCTGAAGATGTTTCCAGCTCATCCATAAAGGTGCATTTATACACATAAGAACTCTTAAAAAAAGAAAGTTTATCCTTTGGGGATGTGAGTGTTTTATTCAAATTAGTTCTGGAGTGGTGTGGTTCTAACTAATCTGCATTACTCTAGGCTCTTAACCAGGTGTTGAGAAGCTGATGCGGCTGTTCGGGTCTCAGCCGAGCATCTTGCTTTTGGCTTCTGCTTTAATCTCCTTCTTTCCCCATATCTGAGTTCTGGCTGGTGAGTTTCAATGTTAGATCTCATTTACTTTTGGATGGTCCTCTTGGTTTCTTAAACCTTGATTATTCAAAGCACAGCCATCTAGTCTGGGAGCTTTTCCTTGGCTACAACAAAACTTGTCAACAAAGTTCCTATTAGCTGTTGCAGAAATTTGTAAACTTAAAAACTGCAAAGAAGGGTTATTGCCCCGTGAGATATTTATGGTGAATCACTTTGCTGGCTATGGTGAGATTGCTTTTATAAGCACCTCTGGTTTGAAAACCGGGAAAGAACTATATTTCAAGTAAATACTCCCTGGAAGCATCTTCCCCATTACTCAAATATCTTGTGCCCCAAGCTGCACAGGCTAAGATAAAAGCTCTCCATTTGGGACAAAAGGTTTTCCTTGACCCAGGGTTACAAATGGGCTTTTTAAACAAGTATGCAGTGCACAAAATTGTTAGGCAAAAAAAAAAAAAGAAAAAAAGAAAAAAAAAAAGTCAGAGCTCTGTTTCTCGCCTAAGAGAGAAGAGACTAGAGACGCTCTTGGACTTTGTCAGCCCTGAGCACATGCTGTCTGTTCCTATCCTTCCTGCATCTGTCTTGTCATCTGGCTGCTTCCCTCTCTGGGCTGGTATAGTGGAGGGAGCAGAAGTCTTTTATCTATTCAGTGTGTTTTGTGGTTAGCATAGTGAGTAGTGCACAGTGGGTCCTCACTAAATGTTTATAGACCGACTGATTACAGGCATCAATTGTAATACTTGCAGAAGGTATAAATAAGTGCCAACCCTCGTGTTGCACTTGTTCATTGTTTTTAAAAAATGCAACTCTTGATATATACTTCTGTCTTGTGATTTGATTCTCACTCCCCTGGATGTAGTACAGAATTAAATATTCTGCTTGACATTTTACTGTATATGACTTCAAATATGCTGCAGAGTCTGTGTGCTTTGGACTCTAAATCCAGTAATTAAGCTGGGCATGAGGCAGAAGTGGCAATTTTTTAAAAAACATTTTCTAGAAAATAGGCTTATATTTTTCCATATATGTCCATTCTGTCCAGAAGGCCTTTGTGGACAGTAACTTTCTTGTCCATTATATGGGCTTTGTTTATTTATTTTTCTATTCTTCCCATGGACAGATCATTATTAATGATCTAATGAGCTATTCTGTACATAAGATTTGTATGGAAGCAGGACCAGGTAGACCCTTAAGATCTACCGAAAAATAAATGACCCGATATAATCAAGGTGGAAACACTTTCACGACGGAATATTACCAAATATATAATGAAATTGCTTGTGATGGAGCTGTGATGAGTAACGCAAAGAAGTGCTCTCTCTCTCAGACCTGTACCACATCCCGGCTCCCCCAGGCAGGTGTTCTGACTGTGTAGAACAAATCCATGTGCCTTTGTAGCTGCCACTCACTGTACGACGGAGAAGGCAGAGTGTCCTTAAATAATTAACACCATATTAGATCTGCAGATGTTACAGCCTAATGCATGCAGCGCATGCTTGCACGGCACACAGCAGTGATGTCTGGAGGAAACTGTTCATCTACCAGGGAAGTATTACATAATTGATTAAAATAATCTTAGGGAGCAGGCACAGGCTTCCACTCTGCTATTGCCAGGGGCTGAGCCAGAGACTAAGACCCATTCTGAAAACAGAAATCTGGTTTTGTTTGAATTAATTATCACACATTCACTTGCATGCTTATTCTATCATTCATTGTCAAACAGTAACATACACATGAATTGTGATATCTGATTAACAATGCACATTTCTCAACCTAATCCCAGAAATTAGGACTCAGTCAGTTTCCTGTGACCTGGAAGCCTGAATTTTCATGAGGGTTGAAAGGTGACTGCAAGTCCCCCAGTCAGCAAATTACACTTGGAAACATCTCGCCATACACTTATCACTATGCCAAGTGTGTAAAGCATACGTCCTCTAGGCTGAAGCTTGGAAGAAGCTCTTTCAGGTTGTGGCTAAGCTCCGCTTCGTTTAGTACTATTAAGAAGAGGAATGTTAAAATATTCCTAATTCTTATCATTAATATTAAATAAAAATGATAACTAATATTATTGAAATTTCCTATAATGTGCAAGGCAATTGCATAGGTTACATATTTAATCTCTAAAAAACACTTGCAAGGTACTCCAATTAGTATTCGGTTTTTATTATAAGGAAATTTATCTAAAGACCTTGAGAAACTGGACAACGATACAGAGTAAATAACCAAAAGCATGACAGACTGATTGCATATTAGTCCTCAATTTGTTACTGGACAGCAGCTCCCAGCCCTTATCAAAGTCTAGCCCTGTTCTCTCTGCAGCTCCTTTCAGATTGTTTATTTCCACTTACCCTACAGATCCCCTCAGAAAATAGGGAGCTTTCCAGTTAATCAAGCTGATAAGCTGGAAGGGCTCGAGCCTAAGAACCCTACTGACTGGAGTTTAAAAGGAAGCCTACAACATGGTCAAGCTTGTCAGGAACTTAAAATCTGCCTAAGGAGATCAGTCTCTGGATGAACTAGTAGAAGATGATGAAATTGGTGATCCTAGAGTTTCGGAAGTTTGAGATAGTGATTCATTGAGGACTGAAGTTATTTTTACAGATTCTGTGGAAGAGCTGGAATTTAGATGGAGCCTTTAATGGTGAGTGCAATAAATAAGAGATGGGCAAGGAATAAGCAGCATGAGAAAACTAGATGTAGTGAGTCTCCAAGTTGGTCTTTTTGTTGTTGGCTACAGAGCCTGCATTTCCTCCAACACAATGATCCTCCCCCCCCATCACCACCGGCCATTAAGACTCTCTTTTGTGCATTTTCAGTACTAGAAACTCAGTCTCTTCTGGAGCTTTCAGCGATGTTGTCGAGCACCACTCATAGAGCTGTCATTTAAAGGAAATGCTTCTGGTTTCCCCAGACTTTCCCCTCACTGCCCCTCGGTGTACCCTTGAAGTAGTACAGAAGCAGTTTGGAGAAAGACACAGTGCCGAGGATGAGCATTATGCTTTCCTGGGACAGTAAGTACTTAATAGCCTGACTCCAGCAGAAGATTGACATGGAAGGCTTTCAGGAGAAGTCTACAAAATCTGGAAAAGGAGCTTGAGGGAAAGAGACTCAAGTGGAAGATGGCAGAACAGGAAAGGGAGGAGGGAAGGAAAATACAGCAGTTGTCATGTATTACGCAGTATCCCAGTCACTCAGTAAATAGTAAATACTTGTGTCAGACAGGTTGCTGGGCCTGAGGAATGTGATGATGAGGATAAATGTGGTGCCTGCTATAGCAACCAGGATAGACAACACTATGCAACCTCACATCTCTCTAGCTTAATACAACACACATGCGCGCACACACACATGCACACATACACACACACACACACACACACACACACAAACTTATTTCTCACCCATACTAGAAAGGAAGTGAGGAGGGCAGGGGGTTCTGCTCAGCGCACTCTCTCAGGGCCCTGAAATAATGTAGCCCCATTTTAAACCACATGGCTAAGATCTTTGGAGTAGTACAAAAAGAATTGGACAAACTGGGAAAGCCAGAAGGACATAGACACATTTTATCAAGTGAAGAAGGAATTGGGATGGGGACTGGCATGAACCTGGACCTGAAAACAACTAAAGACAAGGTGTTTTTGAGGATCCAGTTGAAGGTTGTTGGATAACTGTGTTGGGGAGAGGAGCGACTGGTAAAGTTGGAGAACTAAAGTTTGCTCAAACCTTGTAGGGTCTGGTGGGCCCTTTAAGATGAGAACAGTGTGGGGCTTATTTGCTAGACTCGGAAAGGACGCCTGGTTGGAGTGTGAAGGATGGACTGTGGTAGGGAGAAGCAGTGTTCTTTTTGCAAGGAACTTCTTGAACTTAACTCATCAACAGTGTACCCATTATTAGTACCAATTCACAGATACAGAAACTGAAATATAAGTACCTGTCACAACGATCACAACGTTAAACATACGCATGGAGAAGGGAAGTAGAAGAGCTTGAAAACCTGAGCTGTGTCTGATATTGTTATGGTTTAGAGCTAAAATACTGACCCGAAGTATCATGCATACAGAAGGTGGTTGGTGGTGGGGCACTGTACTCATCCTCTTTGGAGCCAGCCAGCCGTGGACTGAAACCGTGAGCCAAAATAAAACTCGTCTCCTTTAAGTTGCAGGTGTTGGTTATTGTGTCCCAGGACTAGGAAAGTGGCTAAGCCCGATGTCAAGTCTGTGTTCTATTTGCATTATGATGCTGCCATGTGGTTGTTCTAGCATATAACTACAACACAGGAACTACTTCACAGGTGATGAAATTTTAGCCTAACTTTTTAAACCAAACTGGTTTTAATTCTCAGGGAAAGTCAGCATAGGAGGGTCTAGACTTTACAGCTCACCTCACTCACCCTGGATAAATGAGTCAGCATTTGGAGGGGATGAGATGACCACCCTATTGCCTCCTCTTTTTTCTACAGGTCATAGGGTCAGGAGAACCTTGCTCTTACCGAAAGAGGTGCTGAGGGCAAATGAGGCTGCCATGGGCACTGCTTCAAGTGAACAGGGAGACTTTCCTCCTTGTCAAAAATGGCTGTCCAATCCAGGAACAAAAGACAATCCCATGTGGCTCCTTTTGCTTCTCTCAGCTCGAAACAGCACAAGTGAGATTTGACATGCCAGGGAAGAGGACAGCTCACTCTCTCTGCCTCCCCTGGTTCCACAGTTCAAGGATGACATAGAACTGGGGTGATTTCCATACATCACATTGCAATCTCCTCTGAGAGTGATTTACAGAATTGTTGCCTGTGGGGTGTCATTTGCTCAAATACACAGCCCAAGATTATCCTTCACACAAGACTCAAGTTCTCAGGAGCTGGCTTGGAATCAAAGTACTAGTTTTCAATTTTTGCAATTACCTCTGCACTTTCCTAGGTGCTGAGCAAGGGCCCAAGTTAATAATGTTGGAAGCTGTGGGTATTTGATCAGTTATTTATGACACCTTAAAATAACTACTGAGTGTGCATTTCTTTGGTATAATTTTGATAAGATTTGTTTTGGCTGTAACATAAATTAAAATGCACAGCATAATTCATTAATGGCTGCTGAGATTTTGCTGTGCATTTTAAAATCTGAATTTAAAAGAGGTTACTATGAAGGGGGTTTTTGTATGTGTATAGATGAAAAGAAATTTGGCCAATATTTTTATATAATGATATTCCTATAATTAGCTTCTTTGGGGCAAGAATAATCTTATGCACTGCTCAAACCCAGGAGATACTCAGGGGTATTAGTTGGATGAATGAATTACAAATCACAAGTAGGAGTAATAATAATCCTTTCATATTTCTATATTGCTTAGTGAGCTATTTACTGAATTGGTTTAACTCAGCTTTAAATTCGTCTGAATACCTCAGATATCCTATGAAACAGATGAGCTTTGTGTCCCTGGCCCCACTAGAAAAGATCTTGCACCTGGTAATCAATAGAAGGGAACGTTAGTGTGAGTGTAAGTCTTTCCATAGTCACTCCACTGCAACAGGCACGATCATCAGCTTTGCTTTCAGCACAACGACTTGACTTATGAAAAGCTGTGAAATAGACAGACGTTCATTTTGCCCCTGAACCCTCTTTCTCACCGCTCCTTTCCCACCTCAGTGTCCCTGGTAAACCCCTGAAAGCCCTCTTGTCTCTACCTATGTTCCCTTCAAAACCTGTTCTCCAAAAGGATTTGAGAACCCCTGTCTCACCAAAGCACAGTTTAATAGTGACCCCTTTTGGGAAGTTTTGTTTTTAGCAGGGTAGAGTACACCATCTGGGGCTGTCTACCGTCTTCCTGGCCACGATAGTACAATTGTTAGCAGATTATTGTTGGAGAAGCGCCCCTCCCCTGAAGCCAAAATGTTTGGTATCAGGAATTGATAGGAGTTTGGGGAAATACAAAAACTTCTAGACCTTCTGATATCACATCTGCTCAGCCTCTGCTTGAGTTATAGTTATATCTTATTTATTATAGACAATTTCTTCAGTGAAGGAGATGTTAAAACTACATTTAAAATATTTATAAAAGCCTTTTCACAAGTTCTTGTTAGTCTGTATTCAGTCCCACCTACAGGTTACTCCAACTTGCAGTTCACTATTATAGTGCTTGTACGGTGTGCAAGTGGCAGCTGCACCTGGTATCAGACCTCAATTTAAGGTGTGTCACCCTGATCTAAACCTATCACTGCTTCCAGGAAAGGAAAATCTGAAAACACCACGTCCCACCTCCAAACCTGTGCCACAGTGCCCCTCTGTCCTGAGGGTACACATTTCTTTAACTCGGCCTCAAACTTTGTCTGTGCTTTTCAGTAAAAGAAAGGGAGGAAGGAAAGAAAGAAGGAAAGAAAAGAAAAAGAGAACATCATACCCTATTGGTGAGGTAGGAATAGGGCGTGACTAAGGCTGGCTGGCAAAGGAATGTGACCTGGGGGAGTGGCCTGGACCTGTCCTCAGCCTGAGGCTGATTTTCCAGTGCCAGCCCTCATGTGAACTGTAGGGAGTTCTCACAAGTTTCCACCAGAACTCCATTCGATAAATAGAAGCAACACTGGAAGCTCGCTCTCTTCTTTTCTAGGTACCACCAGGGAGGGGGCTCTCCCTTTTCCCTCCCATGGAAGATGGTGGCTGCGGACCCAGCACTGCCACTATCATGCCTTTCTTGTGGTGACCCCTACCATGCCTTTTAGGCCTGGTACACATTTTGCTGTATCTACTGTTATGCTCAACTTTCCTTTTCTTCTTTCCTGTATACTTTTAAATAAAACTTTAGAACTACTTTTTGCCCCCCCCCATTCAGTTCTTTGCTTGAGGAGGGGAAGAACCCAGGAATATGGGAACCCACTCGATAACATTGGCATTCACTTGACTTTTGAATTCTTGTCTTTCAAAAGTTAGAAATCAACTCTAAATCCTTTCACGTGGTCCAAATTTCTGGGTCCAATTTCCACATTTGCTTGGTTAGTACATCTTTCCCTCACACATTCCCTGGCACGGCAATGCAGATTAATATATGGATAGTGATAAGGCTAAGAAACTAAATAAAGCATTTTGGTCTGGAGTTTCTGAAATATTTAAAAGATAAAAGCTTTAAAATATAATTTTCTATTACAAAAAGACAATAGAGCTACAAAGGCAGTTTATAAAGATTTTTACCTTTGGTGAAAACTGTACCCAATGCCTGATAATAATAATAGATGTGCAAAATATGTGCATGATCACACTTAAAACCGGGGAAATTGCTGGGGTTTCCAAATCTGAGGGATACGACCAAAAGACATGTGTGATTAGGACAGAGTAATTACCCTCTGGTAGAACTCTGTAGTCACAGTCCTTAGTCATTTTGGAATGTAACCTATGTCTTCTTCCTTCAGTCCACGTAGATTTGTTTTTCTTTCTGTAGATTTTCTGTAAGCCAATGGAACAGTCACGTTAGTGAAGCAGGAGTCGCTACCATCCCTGCTGCAGGGCTTCAGGCAGTTGTTGGCCTCTGCCTGCTTTGTGCCCTTTCGTTGCCCACTCTTCAACGGTTCCTTATGTTTTGTGACATTCAGCCAGGAATTCAAGCAAATCCTCTCGTGATGAGAAAACATAGCTATTTTTGGCGTCAGTTTCCTCCATTACCTAATACAACTTCTATCTGTCCACACATATCTTGGCTCACTCAAATAGGAGCTAGGAATTCATCATATTATTATTACGCCTGGCACAGGTCTCACAGTTACATAAAAAATTAAGACCCCAGATTTAGTTGTCTGGTGGATTGGCTTGCAGAATTTGTCTCGTAAACATGCAACTGATTTCTATGTACCGGGTAAAGACGAAGGTTACCTTCTGTGTCCCAGAGAGTGTCCATTCTCGGTCAAATCCAGCAAACACTTCCAAGAGCTTTTTACTGAATTTTGTCTAAATGCACTTTGAGCTGGTCTTACTGTTCTACTGGTTCTCTAAAGAATCAAATACATTCTTTGGTATGTGCGTTTGGTATCTGTAGGAGAATAATGCTTTTAACTTTCGGGAAACTGTGATTTAATAATTGTTTCGTTCCACTCAGATTCCTAAGTGGGCCAACCAGACAGAGCCAGCTAAACCGGCAAGAGCTCCTCCCTGGCCGTTTCATCTCTCCCACTCGCACATTGAACACTGATAGACTTTCCTTGCTGACCACCCCACTGTGTGCTACATTTATGTTTAAATCTCCACTCTACCACTGGACTCTAGGTTTTGAGGATTAAAAATATTAGCAATAACCACATTTTATGTATGCACCTCCAATTAGCAAATATTTAATTGTTTACATATACAATCACATGTCGTACATGCTATAAAAGAAGAAAAGCAATGTTCAATTACAAGAAATACAAATATAAAAATACAAGTCCTATTATTTTCTTCCACAGCTTGTGAACCACCATATGCATCCCAGAAACGCTTGGGAGAATGCATTAGACTTTAATTTTCCATTGATAACATGCATCGGCATCTATCTAAGTCCTTGCATTTAAGCATATTGTCTGCTTGGGGCTACACAGATACAGAGATATGAAGAACCTTGAGGCAAAGGAACTCTTTCCTTGTTGTCTTGCTTCCTCCACTATTTCCATCTCAGAAATTCAGTCCTCACTTTAACCTGGAGGCTTAGGGTCCAACAATGTTATCTCCCTTACTGTGTCTAAAAGGAAAGAGGTATCATCAAACTCCTATGTAGATGGCTTTGCAGAGATCCACAACCTGTGCTCATGTAATCAGAAAAGACCTTAACTCTGAAATGAATAATCTCCTTTTCTGAATTCAGTATCCTCATTTATTCTTATGTTTATCTTCAAAATCTCCCTTTGTACAAATCACATGCAAATCACATATTATTTTCTACTATGCAAATGAGAAAACTGACTCTCAATGTATTATTTGTCCAATACATCTTACGTCATTAACAAAATTGAGTTGAATGAATGAATGAATGAATGAATGGACTTATCTTCATGGAACAAAATTATTTCTAAAGTCTAGGTCTCTCAGTTCCTAGCAGAGCCAGGATAATTTTGTGAAAAACCAGTTGCCCTTGGAAAGGAGCTGATGAGGAGGGAAGACAAGACTAAGTTGAAACAGGAAGACCTGGTTCAGATTTTAAGAAATTTCCTAGCTATCTGGCTTAAATAAGTCACCCAACACCTGAGCCTTAGGTTCTTTCGATTCTGTGAACTGTCTATCTCATTTAATATCTGCCTATCCCATCTCAGAAAGTGGTTCATAGGAACAAACTAGAGAATCTGTGTGGAATTGTTTATGAACCTTATCATCTAACTTCTCTAGATGGTTGAGAGGTGGAGCTTTTTGCAAAATACTTGTACCCAGAAAGACACAAGTGTGAAACATGTAGGATTGACTCTGCTGTACTCTCCCCATTATATTGAAAATATTTACGATGTTAACAGTAATTGGACATCAGATGTATAAAGAAGTACAAAACAATGGAATCCCTTTCAAGGAAATTACAGTCTAATTCTGTAGGGGGGCTGGGGATTTAGCTCAGTGGTTAGAGTGCTTGCCTTGCAAGCAGAAGGCCCTGAGTTCCATACCCAGCACCAAAATAAACAAACAAACAATCACTCTAATTCTGTAGGAACATGTTTTAGGTTGCTAGGATTTCTGTAACCAGGTACCACAGACAAAATGCATAAACAAGAGAATCTTTTTTTCCTCCTAGCTCTGGAAACTCCAGGTTTGGCTCCTACTCAGTTTCTGTCCTTAGCTTGTAGACGGGTTCCCTTCACACTGTATCCTCATGGGGTCTTTCTCAGAGTGTGTACATCCTTGGTTTCTCTTAAAAGTTTCACCATAGAAGTCTCTTTGTAAAACTTCACCACCCTTTTAAAATTCCCCTCTCTAAACACAGTAACATTCTGTAGTACCAGTGCTGAGGCTTCCAACATATGACATTTTAGGGAGACAAAATTTGGTTCAGAAAAGAAAGAAAATCTAGAATTGTGTATGAAAAGAAGCAGCAGAGAACTGTGCTGTGTAAATCACAATAACATACAATCACCAAGGAAGTCCTTTAAAAGAGATCTCTATTGGGGTTTGAAATAAAGGGGAATGAGAGAGTAGTTGGGTCCTGTGGGAAGCGCAGTGTAGACGTCTGATAGAAATAGAGCTATAAAGGATGTATTTTTTTTTTTCATGTGGTTTACCTGGAGCTCTCACACCTTGAACTAATAATGTGTAATGCTTCAGCTTATAAAATATCCTAATTTTCTTTCATTTTGACCATAGTCCTAACCTAATAATGTATATTATATAGGAATATAACCTACATACACTGAATCTTAAGCAAGTTTTTGCTGCTCCATGGTTTTGCCTCAACATTTCAAACAGCACTTGAATTCTCAAGAGTCTGTGTCCTGATAATTGAGAGGAAGAGTGTCTAAGTGTTCAATTTCAGGAAGGAAAGAATCCAGGACAAACCAAACAGTGTTAGAAGGGGCGCAGTGCCGGGGAGGGGGAGTGGGCAGATCAACTCTGTATAATTTAGGTACATTTTAGGAAATATACTTTTTTTTTTGGTGCTGGGATCAAACTCAGGGCCTTGTGCTTGCAAGGCAGGCACTCTAACCTCTGAGCCAAATCCCCAGCCCTAGGTAGATTTTAAATACGACGGCCTTCCAAATTATTATTGTTATATGCATTAACTGTAATTAAGGAATTTTTCATCACAGTTTTCTTGTGTATTTTTGAATCTAGAGAACCCATGTCATTCTAAAAGTAGTTATTCTTGCTAGCAGCCAGCAGTTCTAGACAGGATTAATCAACTGATCAAGTTGGGTGCATCCCTTAAGATCATTTTGCCTCACTTGAGGTTCCGTGCATTTTCCATGCGTTGCATGCCAAATTTGCATTCCACACCAGGAATGCATAATAAATTCTTTCCTCAGTGACAGCTGTACGAGTCTTCACAAACTCAACACTTAAAATATTTAAGGAGCATAAAAATTTGGGGCATGATCAGAGAGCTGGAAGGAAATGTTTCTTAAGGCACATTATTAAAAATGTCATGATGTCAGAATGTCACACGGGTCTGTAAGCAGGAAAAGCTGCAAAGAAGGAATTAAGCAGAATAACTTCATCAAAAAGTTCACTCGAAAACCCTTGTCACTTTGGGACTGTATGCAGAAAGGCATACTAAAATGTATGTCTTTGAAAAGCAGTTATACATCTGGGGACAGATCCAAAAATGAGTAAGTAAATATATAACCAGAGGCACAAACAGATATCTATGTGCAAGAAAGTTTGCTTGCATGACATTTATAGAAGGAAGGCACATTTTCAACAATGTAGAGTTTATTAACTAAATTATGGTACATCTATAGGACAAATGATTATTATTATAATCATTATTATTATTATTATTTGGTGCAAGGGATCAAACTCGGGGACTTGCACTTGCTAAGCAAGCACTCTAACCACTGAGCAAAATCCCCAGCCAATAGGACAAATTATTAAGCCACTATTAAAAAATCAGAGATCATCACAAAGTCTCATTTTAAGTCTTGGTGTTCATTTACCCACTGCTCAAGAGGCTTTTACCTAAAGTGTGATCTATGAACTACTTACATTATTATCATTAGGTAGCAGCTTCCTACAAAGGAAGAAGGCTAAGTCCCTCCCAAAGATATGGAATAGGAATCTAGCTTTAACAAGATCCCAGGTGGTATCTGAGATCACATTAAAGTTTGAGAAATCCTCCCCTAGAAGACATACGGTTGTCACACATCCCTGTGTTACAAGTGTGACGTGAAGGCAAAAAACATCTTGCATGAGACGAAAGTCCAGGTGCAGCTACAGTCAACGGTCAATTTCCAGTGGTGATGTGATTGTGGTAATGAAGTCTATTCAATGTTTTTTGCTCGGTAGAAGCCATCTAGGATAGAATCCACCTATTAATAGATAATAAGGGACTAGGCAGCAAAGCATGAGTGAAAAATGTATCAGCTACTCCGTCTTTTGAGTCTCTGACTACAACCTTCTCTCTAACCCCACCTGGAAAGCATTTGAAGTGCCACAAGGAAGTTACAGTCAAGTCCCGGAGCAGCATCACAGACAAAAACAAAGAGAGTTGGGTCTGAACCCTTGCGGGTATAAAAGATTTCTGGGGATAAGTATGAGTTTCAAGTCCACAGATCTTGTAACTACACAGTATTCTGCATCATAAGGACATCTATTACAAACGTTAATCCTCAGACCACTCAGCACTATACTATTTGGATTTTCAAAAGCTTTTCCAATGCCTCACCTGAGACCTTATATGCAATTTCTTTCAAATGGATCAAGGATTGAGGCCAAATATTGTCTCACACAAAAGTTCTGCGAAGCACACGACTGCCATTTTTATTCAGGTCACTACACACTCACTCACTCATGCATTCATTTTTGAGCACCAACTATGAGCCAGGAACTATGGATTTAGGATTGAATGCTAAGTTACCTCTTAGTTACCCTAAATTACCTCTCAAAAAAGGCTTAAGGTGTGGGCAGATCAGTTGCAAAGTGTTTAAATTAAATTCAGTGTGGAATGGGCTACAAGAAAGGACATCATATTTATTTCTGAGATGGGGAAAAGTAAAAGGCTCTCTGAAAACAAGAACACTCTAATCTGGGTTCTATTTCTACCACTTTGTTAATATTCTCCCTGTCAGCACCAGATTGACATATTTGGTACCCCATAGTTGACATAAAAGGATTAGTAGCTACCACTCCTCAAATAAAAGACAGAGGAGTTTGCACATTTTCACCTAGTCTTTGCATCTCAGTTCATGTCTCCAATATCCATCAAGTTGATCAAGCCTAAAAGTCAGGAATAATCCTTGAGGCTTTTCTGTTCCTCACTCACATAATGAAACAATCGGCAAGCCTTTTTGGGTCTACCTCCTAAAGAATTTCCCAGCCCCCACTTCTTCCCTTTCTGCTGCCACTGCCCTGGGCTAAGCCTTGTCCTCATTCACCTGGACTATGGCAATGGCCTCCTGCAATGCCCGCCATTTCTTAACTTTCTCCTCACCTGACCATTTTTCTCACAGTATCCAGGGAGACCGGTTCATAACATGTATCAAATTATATTGCTGCCTGGTGTAAAGCTACTCGATGTCTTCCTGTTCAATGTGTGGGACATCCAGGAAGCTCATCACCACAGCCTCTGGGCACCCTATGGTCTGCTCCTGTTGCCCTTCGACCTCACCACAGGCCCGGCAGTCCGCACGGTTCCACGAGTGTTCCAGATGCACCTTCTTCCCTTGGTGGCTCAGTAGGGTGGCTAGAAGGGAGGACAGGAAAGAATCTCACAGGTCCCCATGGAGTGGGGCATCTCAAGTAGCAAGTAAGCTACAACTGTCCCTTGGGATCCAGTTTTAAGTGCAACTGAGGTAGTCTGGGAGAGTCCAAACCTGAACGTGCCTGAGATGAATTCACACCTGCATATGCCTTTTCTCTTCTTTGTTTTGTTAGTTTGATTGAGGCATATTGTTCTGTTTCATTTTATTATGTTTTATCTGGTTTGTGAGCACAATAAACAGACACAAGAGGAGAGGAGGGACATCTCAGAAGATTAACCTCCTTACTCAACTCCATAAAGATGTACCTTAGTTTCTCGGGTGACTTTAATTGCTCCTTCACCCACTGGCTGGCGCAGAGTAAGCACTTAGCACTTCTTCTTTTTCTCCTTCCTCTTCTCCTTCTTCTCCTCCTTCTCCTTCTCCTCCTCCTCCTTCTTCCTCTTTTTCTTTATCTCACTTAATTTTACCACATCATATTGAAAAACTTCTATGATTGCTGCCATTAGCACATGAGAAAATTGAGGATAGATGGATTGACTTGAGATTCTCTCTCGTGAATGGAAAATGATTATTTCATTCAATTATACTGCCTTGAATTCAAGTCACCACTTAACTTTGAATACAGAAGCCTGGAGAAGACACTGTACTCCATACTCCACTACCCCCATCCTCCATCTATACTTTTATCAGGAAAAGGAAAACAAAACCAATCTCTTTTCTTCCCTGGACTTACCCATTGAGTTCCTGAGGATTTTCCCATTCTAGTTGATTCTCATCCCACCCTAGGCAGAGAATTAGAATGGGTTAGAAACACTTTGTACTAGCCCTAGTCATGGCCCAAGGCTTACAAGATATAAGTGACTAAAAAAAAAAAAAGAAACTAGAAATTTTGGAAATGTTGAACATTTTTATACAATGCTAAATGGAGTGTGGGGATTGAAGTTATCAATGTGTTTTTGTGGTTTCAGAATCCTGTTCAGCTGCTGAGTTAAGTAATAACGGGAGGCCCAGGAGACACTCTGGGAAGAGAAGGGCAGCCAGAAGTTCACTAAAAGCAGCAATTTGGAATTTCCTAGTCTAGCTCCCTTTAAAATAGGTTTAAACATTTACATGTTTTAAAATTCCCTAATCTGACTTACCTCAATAATTCTATCCTTCTCATGCTTTCTGATTTGTACTCACTACTCACGATAAGTCAGTTTCTTTCCCAAAGGCAAAATGTGAAGAAATATGCATACATTCATTCCAAAGCAGCCTATAGCTGACATGGTTTTTCTCTCTATTTTTATGTTGCACAGAAAGAAGTTACAAATCACCGTGGTGCCTTTTTGCCACCTAGTGGGAAACTTCACTCTGCTATTTCTTCCCCATCTTTATAAGAGATTTTGGAAATCTGTGAAAACCAAAGCAGAAAAGAGGAGGCTCTGTGTATGCCTTGAGTGTAGAACATGAGAAAGACAATACGTGGAATGGTCCAGACAGAATATCTGTCAGAGGTCAGAAGTGTGTGGGTCACATTCTCCCACGGGATTCTCGAGTCCGGTGTTCTTTGATATCATCTTTCTGTCATGTTACTCTATATTCATTTCTTAGACTGCATTCCAACAGATCAATACCATCTATAAAATCTTATTCTGAATTGCATACCTCTAATAAATTACTCACATCCAAATTCACTGTGCCTGTGAACCTCAGAGTCTCTTGACTGAGAAAAGAAAGTCAGGGCTAAAATGTCCAGCAATTAAAAAGCACCATCAATAATAAGAAGAACTTCAAAATAATGAGAGTTACAATGTACATGATGCAATATGACAGTGTGCGAGAAATGCTGAGCACAGAGCTGTCACACAGTTAGGACCCAATAAATCACAGCCGTTTGGTGCCAAACACTGTGTTAATTACTTCACATCCATTATCTTGCTTTATCCTCACTGATGCCTTTGAAGTAATAATTATTTTTCCCCATTTTACATTTAAGGATCCAAGACTCATGAAGTTCTAGTGTAAATGGAGAAGTCAAAATTTTAACTCTTTGTGTGACTGAAACTAAAATTTATTTTATAACCTATATTATTATTGTCCCAATAAGTTAAAAAACAAGGTAAGAAACACTGTGCTCCTGCCAAGTAACAGATTTCCTATTATATGGTTCCATAATAACATCACCAACCTTTTATTCAGTAGTATATCATTTTATTTCTCTGGATACATTAGCCCAAGGAACAGTAAGACTTACCCTTAAATACCAAACATCTTAACAGATCAATAAAGATTTTAATGGGACTCAGTGGTCTATAAGAGAAGACCCCGAAGTTTCAGAGGAATTGCTACTGTTTAAAGCAGTAAGTTCTAAGCATGGTGATCTGATCACCATGGACTGATGGAAGAAATGTTAACACAATGAAAGGGGCAGTAGTATATCTTGGTAACATGCGCGAGGCCACACAGGACATCGTTATGAACAAGGACTCTGGAGCCAGACAGTCTGGCTCTGAATGATGGCTTTGCCATTTACTAAATCTCCGACTGCCTGCCAGCTAGCTACTTAACCCCTGTGTGCCTCAGTTTCTTCATCTTTAAAAGTAAAAATAATTCTATCTACACTTCTTGGTTACTGAAAATACTGAATGAGTAATTTAATATAAAGCCCTTACAATGATGTTTGGCAAATGATAACTGCCAAGAAATCTTTAATATTATAATAATTATTTTTTTCTTGTTGGTGACTCTTCCTGTATAGTGCATTCTTCAGTCTTTGAGAGAAAACAGAGACAGCTCACTAAGCTCAAAATGAACTATGCCAGTAATGAGATTGAAAACATTTTATTCACAAGAATTTCCCCCAGAGAGAAAGCTGAGTCTTTGACCATAAGAATGAACATAAGTGTGGCCGTAAGCGTGAAATTTAGGACCTTCTGATCCCCAGCCTGACCTAGAGGGCCTAGATATTGGCTCATTCAGGATGTTTAAAGAGGTAAAACTGTTCTGCACATTGGAAGCAATGTGTAAAATCTCAGTGGGTCGGGGTGGTGGATTTATTACTGGGAGAAGAAAGGAATTAATTAGGGGAAAAGAACCTCATAGGGCCAGTTGGAGCGAGACAGCTCACAGAATTGCCTGGGATGGGATTTTAGGGTATTCATTAAATGATCCCCCATCTTTCTTCCCCTACAAAGTTGAAATTTTGCTCTATATTGTTGAGTAACACTTTTGTGTGAGGAAATTATTTTGAACAGTTCAAAGTGGTGTTATTCTTGTGCTCAGGTGGATGCTAGAAAAATGAAAACAAATAATGAGAAAGCACAGAAGCAAGAAAGAGATGCAAGGGGGCTATAAGAATAGAAATTCTCGGGTATAAGTAGAAACTGTGAGGACAACTATGTGTAAAGAAGGGAACAGATTTTTTTCGATCTTAGTAAATAGCACTAACCTTTGCTTAATTTATTTATTTTTCTCGTAAGGTGGTAGGGATCCAACCCAGGGCCTCATGCATGATAGGTAAGTGCTCTACCACTGCACTATAGCTCCGGCCCTCTCTCTGCCTTAATGTCAGCTGTGCTGATGATGTTTAACAGCCAACCAAGGATCAAGACATTACTTTGTTCCTTAATTTTCTTTTTTTTATTTTTCTAATTTTTACCAAGAACATGTATTGGTACATTGTATACATAATGATCATAATCAACATGGCTATTTTGTACCTGTACAAGATGTATCTTGGCTTTCCCCCCTCTTCCCCTCCCCTCCCTTCCATTCACCTACCCCTCTCTATTTGCAACAAGTTTATTTACACTTTTCCATTTTTTTCCCTTTCATCTTACTTTTCTTTTAACCTTCTTCTTTATCCCCCTTCTCCCTATCTAGTTCTCCTCTCTTTTGAATACTATCTCTTTTTTTTTTAAACATAATATCTATTCTACCCCTTTGTCCTTATTTACACTTATGGTTTCTCATATCAGAGAAACAATTCGATGTGTACTGATAAGTGTCTGATTTATTTCACTTAATAGTATGTTCTCAAGGAACATCCATTTACATACAAATGACTCTAGTTTATCCTTTTTTATGGCAGTGTAGTACTCCAT
>PVJO010010680.1:0-62967 GCA_004026905.1 Hystrix cristata | reverse complement strand
GGAAAATCAACCAATAACAAATGCTGGCGGGGCTGTGGGGAAAAAGGAACACTCCTCCACTGTTGGTGGGATTGTAGACTGGTCCAGCCACTGTGGAAATCAATATGGAGATTCCTCAAAAAACTACAACTGGAGGTTCCATTTGACCCAGCTATTCCCCTACTGGGGATCTTCCCAGAAGAATTAAAATCGTCATACCCCCATTATCCTTGATTGAGTTTTTTCATTCTTAAAAGATGCATTTCCTATGCAGGCGTCTGTTCAATATTGCAGGCTCAATGCATACCCCATCACCAAGCACACACCTCCAGAAACCAAGTAGAAAAAATCTTAAAATTCCCACAGGGGCTTTTGAAACAGTTGCAGACTTTCAGTAGGTTGCAAATGTCCCTTTAAGCCTCATGTTTTGCTATAATATCTTCTCAAAACCTTCAATACCACAATTAGTGGTTTCCTTGGTGTTTTCTTTTATCCAGACATTGTATGTATTTTATTGTGATTACTATCACATAGTGGCTCACCCACAGTTACCTCTTCCTACTTTGGGTGATGGTTTTGTTTCTCTAGTAACTTGTGGTAAAAATATCCAATGCCTTGGTAGTGGGCTCACCTCTCTGTAACTTCCCAAATTCAGTGGACAGCTTTTGTGGTACAACTACATAACAATTCTTAAACTTGGAAATACACCACTGATTAAAAACCACATAGCACATACCTTCTGATACATTCTGGGAAGTGTGTGTATTCATTAACTTTGTAACAAGAATCTTCTGTTGTTAAGAAACAAAAAATTAAATCCTAATCTTCCTAATTAGTGTTTTAAAAGGATTTGACTGAAATGATCAACCCTAGGGGAGATACAGCTGTTCCTTGCTTCTATAATAAATGAGTTCCTGCAAATATGTAAATCAAAGATTTAAAAACCAAGTCACACTTTGCATTTTTAAGGAAGCTCTGAGGTGAATCCTAAGTCATCAATATAGTTGAAGATTTTAAATCGAGGAACAGCAAGTTGAAGACAGAAAAAGAGAAAGACACATCATTTACACAATGTTTATACTTCCTACTCTTTTATTGTGGGTCTAAAACTTATACAGAATATCACCAGTTAGAGTGAAAGGAATCATGAAAATGAGTTTTCACTAGTTAACCTCACTTCCCTAACTATCTGAGGGATAGCTACTCCTGCCCCATTTACCAATTCCTGAATTCCTGATAGGTAACGGCCAGGTTCTAATTTTCCCTTCACCATCTTCAAAGAGGGATTCTAAATATCCTTAACGAAGACATATTTCTTTCTTGTTTGCAGTACAGGGACAAAATTTAAGTGAATAAATGGCAAACAAGCCAGAAGTGATGGTAAAAGCCAATAATTCCAACACTCTATGAAGATGACCCATGAGGATTGCAAATTTGAGCCAGTTGGGACAACAACTTAGTAAATTACTAAAACTTGTCTTAAAAAACTTAAAAAGCTGGATGTATCTCAGTGCAAAGGCCCTGGGTTCAATCCTCAGAATCAGAAAAAAAGAGAGAGAGAGAAACATCCCAAGCAATGCAATTAAAAAACCACCTGTATAAAGATGTTAGTTTACCCAATCAATGCCATTGCTCTTTGGAGATTAGAAGAAAATCAAGTCGGCTCCTTCTCCATCCAATCAAATATTCTTTTAAGAATATTAAAACTGGGGCTGGGGATTTAGCTCAGTGCTAAAGCGCTTGCCTAGCAAGTGCAAGGTCTTGAGTTCAATCCCCAGCACCCCCCCCAAGAAAAAGAATATTAAATTGCTAAATTTTTCTCCCTCTACTGAAAAGTTGCAATTAACTACTATATCTGCATCTATAGTGCTTTCTCAAAGCCATAGCCTATGAAAGAGTTCTAAATTCCGTGGCAGTAAAGAGGAACTAAATGAATTATATATTAATTCACAAATAATGGTAGGTGGTTTCTATATGCTCGACCCACAAAAACAGGTCTGTGAAAATGAAAACCTCACAGACCCATTTCAGGACAGTCACGTAAACTCCTTGTGCTGCTTTACCTGTTCTCTGGCTCCCATCTGCACCCTCCACCTGCAGGTACACTGTTACAAATGGAAATACTCTCACAAAGTCTAAAAGGGAAAAAAGTAAGGCGATCGTCTCGCTTTTCTCCTGTGTATAGTCAGGACCAGATGAAAGGAGGCTTTTGGATTCTCAAACCACAGAAACAGAGGGCTAGAAAACTCTTTAGTTTCTCTAAGTGCCAGGCAATCTTGGCTGTGCATTAGGATCACCTGGATAAATTAAAAATGCAGATATCAACAGTGGAGAAGGGTTCCTTTTTCTCCACAGCCCCTCTAGCATTTGTTATTGGCTGATGTGTTGATAATAGCCATTCTTTCTGGAGTGAGGTGGAATCTCAGGGTTGTTTTAAATTTGCATCTCTCGAATGACCAGTGACGGTGAACATTTTTTCATGTGTCTATCTGCTGTTTCTACTTCTTCATCTGAGAAGTGTCTATTCATTTCAGTTGCCCACTTTTGGATTGCGTCTCTGAAAGTGTAAATAAAGACTAAAATGTATTACACTGGGAAAGGGAAGAAAATGTCCAAATAGGAAAGGCAACAAGGGAGGAGGAATGGAACAGAAAACAAAAGAAATAAGAAATGGAAGGAAAAAATGGAAACAAAGCTTTTGTAAATAGGGAGGGAGGAGGGGGTGAGGGGAGGGGAATGGGAAAAAAAGCAACAAGATATAATCATGTACAGGTACAAATTCCTTATGATGAATATTATCACTAGGTACATCTAAAATGTACCATTAAAATAAAATTTTAAAAAATGCAGATATCTAGGCTTGACCCCAAAACTACACCTACAATTGGGGCCCCACAATCAGTATTTTCTTTTTTCTTATACTATTTTATTTTTATTGGTACACATTTGCAATACATAATGATTACATTCCTCATAGGAAGTTGGTGCATGTACGTGATACATCTTAGTTCTTTTTTTCATTCCCTTCCCCTCCCTCTCCCTCCATTAGTATTGCTGCAGCACCCCGGATGATTTCTGTGTAGTCATTTTGGCACCAGTACTGTATTGAGATCAGCATTTGGAACCCCTTGAGAAGACAGATGTGAAATGTGTATCCTCGATTACAGAGAAGTCGTTACAGCTTGTTTCCCCAGATGAGCATATGGGTCCTATCTAATTCTGTACACTAAAAGTGAACAACTTGGACATGAAAATAAAACCAAGAGGACTTTGGTATTTGGAGATATACATATTTAAATTAAGTTTACAACACTTCTTCTAAAATAAATAAGTTTTTCACAAGATTAGTTCTCCAATATTTTACAAAACAAAAGCAATATCACAATTCCCTTTGTGTAAGTACTCTTAAAATTGCTTTTATCCAATATAGTCTATGTATATTCTATAGGTTAAAATGTGATTTATAACAGAGTTTTGAGGTTAAGAGCCAACACTAATGAGGAGTAAAAGTTTAGATCTAGTTAGCAGTAGAAAATGGGTCCAAATTGGTATGGTGGTGACGCAGGCCTATAATTGTAGCACTCTGGGAGGCTGAAGCAGAAGGACCAGAAGTTTGAGCACAACTTAACATCTTAGCAAAGAGGAACCCTGTCTCAAAAAAAAAAAAAACTTTTAAAAAAGAGGTAGGAATTTGACTTAGTGGGAAAGCTCTGGGTTTAATCTCACTACTGATGAAAGGAAAGAAAGAAAATGGTAAAAGGAGCATTAGGAATAGGGGGCCAGAAGGAACAAGAAGAATAAAGACAGAATTCAAATTAGACTTGGAGTTCTAGCAGGATGAAGATCCAGGAAGCCAAGGGGGGTGGAAATCAATGGTAAAGAATCTATTTCTTTGAATCTGAGCTAGCTAGCTAAGTAATATGTCCAGTCTGGGATCAAGAGTGAAAACGTAGTACGTAGTATGATTGAAAACTATGCTGAACGTTTAAATTTTAAAAAAATTGTTGCAGTCTAATGCACTTATCCTATCATTCTTGCCACTTTCTGAAGCAGTTCTGGGCTGTCTTGATGTCCTTAAACAATTCAAAATGTTTACCTCTCGTGATCATTTTGATTTTGGGGAAAAGCCAAAGGTTGCATGGTGCCAGATCTAGTCAATAACGTGGATAAAGACGCATCATAATGTTTTTATGAGTTTGCCTTTCTGTCAGATGGCATTTGGCAGCAGCATTCATTGTATTTTTTTTAAATCACATCTTGTAAAGACATTCATGAAAGAAGACTTCCAGAACTGCTTCAGAAAATGGTAAAAATGATGGGGAATATTTTGGGGGTGCTTGATGGCAATGTCTTTGACTGCAATAATTTTTTTAAAAAGATTAACATTCACCATATATTTTGATCACACCCTATAAGATTAAGGACGAGATGGTAGATTTTGCAGAGCATGGACCAAGATGGGTTGAGCACAGATGCTCTGAAATAACTTCCAAGAGCTAAGAACCAAGCTAAGCAGGGCTGAACTCACTATGCTTTCTCTTTGCCCCCCTACATTAACGAAGCCCGTACTATGAATGCTCTCAGCTACAACTCCTTGTGCTGTAGGAAGGCTGGCCTGTGCGTAAAGGAAATGACAAGCAAAGAATATGCTAATGACATCAAGGCTTAGAAACAAAGACTTCTTACTCCCTTCAAATTCTCAAGTGATGGGCTGGGGATTTAGCTCAGCGGTTAGAGTGCTTGCCCAGCAAGCATATAGCCCCGAGTTCAATCCCCAGCACCAAAAAAATAAATAAATAAAAATTCTCAAGTGATAACACTAGGAGTGGCACGCAGTACATCCAGGGTATCCTAACAATCACAGAAAGTAGTAAAAAGCTCCAGCCTACCAGTGTACTAAAAGCTAAACAAATGCCTCGTTCACTACTTCTTTAAATTGCTCAGATGAGTCTTCCCAAGACAGAGATGAAATGCTTTTCTGGATTACTCCCATGTGTATACTATTACCTGCCACCTAACAAGCAGAATGCATATAAATACAGCTCCTTCTCACCTGGCTCCATGAGCCTCAAATAAAATTACTCTTCTATTACCGTCACCTATGTTAAGAGTTTTCACTTGCTTTCTAGGAACACCACCAGGAAAAAAAAAAGGTTCAAAATCAATAGTCATATTTCCTTTAGCACTGCTGAGCACAAGAACACAGGACACTACCTTTTTAAGTACTAGATATCATCCGAGCACAACTAATTTTGGCCTCAGTCAGGGGCTTTTGGAGCTGTAAAGAAGTACAGAGGTCATTCAATCCAACTTCCTATCACTACTATCAACAATACGCATTTACTGCATGCCTGCTGTATCCTAAGTGAATATCACCTAACCCAAGCTATGGAATTCAAGGTTACTTATGCCAAAATGATGGTACAGGTAGAGAGGTTAAGAAGCAATACAGAGTTCTGGAATTAAAAGAATTATAGAATCTTTGGGATGAACAAGGACTCTGCAAATACGTTTAATCTGTTTTCTCTAGTAGACAAAACTGAAACCTAGAGAGGTTATAAATTGTTCGATTATATAATTTAATTAACTAGCAACAAAGCCCAAACTTGAACCCAGATTTCCTGATTCTTACTTGTTTAACGTTCCTTCATTATAGTTTGAATTTATTTGTAGCTTAAACTATGCTCACTTTTGCTATAAAACCAAAGTCATTTCCATCAGAGACAGATCACACAATTGTCTAATGTCCATTTTGTAATCTCAACATTTAAAGAAATTGAGGGGCTGGGGATTTAGCTCAGTGGTTAGAGTGCTTGCCTTGCAAGCACAAGGGCCTGAGTTCGATCCCCAGCACCAAAAAAAGAAAAAAAAAAAAGAAATTGAAAAAGTTGAAAGAATTTGAAAAATTTTAAATAGGACTTGCTTATTCTCCAAATGATATATTTCCTTTTTTTCTAAATTGACTGATAAAACTGCAAATGTTTATCATGTTTGAAGTATGTATGTTTTGGAATAACTAAAAGTAGGCAACTGGCATATTTGTTACCTTGGATAATTGCCATTTTTGTGGTAAAAACACCTGACATCCACTCCCTTAGAATTTTTTAAGACTACAGGATATTGTTGCTAACGATAGTCATGTTGTACAACAGAGCTCTTGAACTTGTTCGTGTAGTTTAACTGAAATCTTACATCCTTTTTCCGATCATTTGCCAAAACGTGGAAGAACCTGAGGACACTATGTTAAGTGAAACAAGCCACGGACAGAAAGACAAGTACTGCGTGCTCCTGCTCATACGTGGAATCTAAGAAAGTTGATCTCGTAGAATTAGAGGGTAGAACAGTGGCTATGCAGGGGCTGGGGCACTTGGTGGGAGGGGTGTGGCGTGAAGGTCGGGGAGACGTTGGCTTAAATGGCAGCATTTCTCATAATTTTCGACCAATGTGAAATCGATTGACCCCTGTACCACCACATATTTCACAACAGAATCTTAAAGAAAAATAATCTGTACATCATCTTGACTTTTTATCAAGGTTACTGTATTTGGTCCATTTTTCCCAGGTCAAAAACTATGTTGTAACTGACTAAACTTTATAGTATGGGAGGCAAAGTAGTGATTGTATTCCATAGCATGATTCCCATGGAACCCAACATTAGGAAGCCAACTGATCCAATTCCAACTCTATCTGAAATTTTTAGATTTCAGTAACTTTTAATACTCAGATTTTCAGTTTTGTTCATAAAAAAATTAATGAATTTTTCTAAGAATAAAAATAATATTTAACATCAGTTGTTAATTTTGTGATACAATATGTGTAGGACTAGAATTGTTCAAGTGACTATGAATACTCAAATTTCTTTAATAATAAGAAGGATAAAACAAACTCCCCATGTTTTTTCAAAATTTCTGTAAGAATGTGATATTAGCAGAGTATTTCTCTACTTTGTACAACCTCAGGTTTATATTAAAAATATCTGATGAAATTGTGTGAAATCCTTAAGAGATCTCTGGGGTTTGTATCTCTGAAGTAAAGTACTTAACTACACAATATGTTGCATATGACAGAATAAGAACTAAGATAAAAATTATGTCTGTAGGGCTGGGGATTTAGCTCAGTGGTTAAAGTGTTTGCCTTGCAAGGACAAGGGCCTGAGTTCGATCCCCAGCACCAAAAAAAAAATAAAATAAAAAAATAAAAAAATTACATCTGTATACATTTCGAATTAAACACAAAGTATGTGGCTTGAGATCAGATTCTTTTAAGTGGTCATTTGTGTAAGTTTGTATTTCCATGTTTATAAGAGCTCAAAAGGGCTGAGGATTTAGCTCAGTGGTTAAGAGTGCTTGCCTTGCAAGCACAAGGCTCTGAGCTCGATCCCCAGCACCAAAAAAAAAAAAGCTCAAAATATTTAACTAAGTGTATAAAGAAAATGTTCTTACTTTCTTTAATTTCATAGTATACTCATTTTTATGTCTCCCTCAAAGGTTAATATAACCCGCCTTTGTAGCATAAAATAGTGGTCAAATTGTCAGAGTTTACACCTGTGCAATGAGATAAGGGAAATGCACTCAGAAATGCAATTGCGACAACCCTGGACTTCCTTGTCATCAGAGAGCACTTTGTCGACACACACTTGAGCCCCTTTCTTTCCCCACCCCTTTCAAAGGCCATTTTGAGATGGATGAGGCCAGCACTACAATCTTTTATTTTAATGGCAAAGCGAGAAGTCAAAGGTCTCACATACTATTGTTTTATACTCTGAAGGCAACCACTTAAACTTTCAGCAATATTGTACGTAGCACCGAGAAAAATGTGTTCATAAAGCAGAAAGAAGATTAAATTCATAAGTACTTATTCATCTCTCTTTATTTTATTATCCCTATTTTTAAATGCATCTCATTAGGAAAAATACTAAGATTGCAAATATTTTAGTAAAGGATAACTTCATTAAATTTATTACAAAAGATTTTGACATAGCTGCATGAATAACACAGCAGTTTGAGGAATTTCTCCTGATTAGTAATTTGAGTCTACTTCGTCTTTAAGAACAAAGAATAACTGATAATATTTCTTCATCTTAATTCCTCCTACTCAAGAGACAGGAGAAGAGCTTCCCCTGCCTCCTAACTTACATTTTCCCTTTACCCCAGCTCAGATCGCAAGAAAAGAACAATGAAGAAAGCAGGACACATTCTGGGATGTGAAGAATACAGTTCCTTACATATGTTTGTAAGACACTTCAGTTCACAGCGGGGTAAAGAGGAATGAGACATTTCTTCGATTCTATTGTCACTTTACCCTGTACCACATTTTTCTCAAGAGATGACATACAGCAAGGAGAATAAATTTAACCACACTTTCTGCACGTTAGAAATCCTCAAGTGGAAAACAATTTCAGGATATGCAGCATTTTTATTAGCAGGATTTCCTAGGTGTGGAGGTCTTTACATTGCCGTTATTTTAACTGAGGATAGAAATGGCAGATTATTTGGTTCAGCCAGGTAAATCACCCTTAGATCTAAGACCATGTAAATGAAAGGAAATAACTAATTTTGCCTTTTTGACCAACTATAGGATCTGATGTTTCCTTAAATCTCTAATTAGATCCACGGGTAGAGAAAGGAAACAATCCTGCAAACATTCACATTCTTCTCTCAGTAAACCAAAAGTCAAAGCCGTCATCACAATAAACGCTGGATGCAAATTCCATTGCATCACGGAACTCATTTGTCTTTGACCTTCCAGCCATTCCAAAAGAAAAAGGGCGCCTGGCTTCTCATAAGTACCGTGGAGGAAAAGAAAACAGAGAGGTCAGGCAAAATTGGCTTCATTTTACTTAGCCCGGAAATTAGAAGAAATCAGCAATTAAATGTTGGCTTCACCATCTGTATGATGAGGGAGAGTGGTGGACTCAGTGATCTCTAAATTCCTTACTGTTCTGAAGCTGTGTGAATCTGAGAAATATCAGAAGCCCTTTGACCTCTCCCCTTTATCACTTGCTGCCAACACTAGTTTTGAAACATAAGGTAGGGGATGGATTGGAATTGGCAACACAAGTTCTATCGCAGCATACAGTGACTGAGGTGAAAAGTATACACAGTCCTGTTTTTCCAGTAAGAAAATCAAAATCACTAGTAGATTGCATCAAGTCACAACTCTCTGATACTGCCGTGAAGCAGGCCTAGATGCCAATGGACACAGAGGGGCAAGGTGAGTCACACCCCAGGCTATTTTCTGCCCCTCAACTCTGGCCACACCCTATTAGTATGTAGGAGAGATGGTCCCCAAGGGAGGAGAGTAGAGCTAGGAGTTTAACAGATACTAGCCCAAAGATCCCATTAGTCTTCCTCTAATTGTGAAATGTGCTCGTTCAGAAAGTATTCAGAAGGTAAGAGTTATACTTAACCATCAACACAACTTGAATATACAAAGTGCCCAAAAGGAAAATTCTAGGACCATCTTAGAATATCTCAAGTTCAAAATTTCAGGACATACTAGCCTAACTATACAAGCTTAAATGCAGTGCTGCATTAGGGAATGACTCTACTATCTTATTTTTGAGCCTTTGACTCAAGCCGTCTTCTCAATCTACAATATCCTGCCTTTCTTTCTCCCCTTCTGTGTATCCTTTAGGTTGGTCTTTAATTAAACTGACAAAACAAAAACCAACAAACAAACAAACAAATCTTTCCAACCCCCACCCCCAGGGGAATCTATTGCTTCATCCTCTGGCTCCCACTGCCCTAGACCTCCATTAGACCACACATTTTATTGTGCTCCTACTCTCATCCATTGCCATGACAATCCTGTTTTCAACAGGAAGTTCATTGAGAAAGGGGCTCTGTCTTCCTCAGCACCAGGTACACTCACAGTACCCAGGAACACACTTTATACACAGTAGCCCTTCCATGCTTGCAGGGTGTTTAGCTAGGAACCTGCTACAGATAAAAATCTTTGGCCTGAGGGTACCCTTTCATTTGCAACTTGATTTCTGACTGTTCCTGCCAGGGAGATTACGTTCTATAAGCTAAAGGATGTCAGAGTCCGTATGAAATTTTGAGCTAATCCATATTCTCATATGTGATTAACATAATAAAAGTTTCCCAAAGCTTTGAGGTTTTTCTATTTCAACTGGAGAGTTGATCAGGTTGCAAAACAGCAGTTCTTGAGATAAAAGGAAACTATCCACAAAGAAAAGTTGATAGCGGCCACACACACAAGGATGCATGTCAGACATATCTGCAAATCTGATGCTGGAAGCACATCTGCCATCACAATTAACTCGTGACTACTGCATGGCCTGGAGTTGTGTTGGATTTCATACTCAAGATCAGAGGCCTCCAAAGCCACAAGATGCACTATCACTCTTGTACAGCTCTTTTAATTTAGTCGGGCTAAACACACACAGAAATACACAGTTCAACCAGGGTCAGGTTTAAGCATGAGCATTAATGTTAAAATTAGAGGGATTATTACTGACTAGACAGGATGTTACATATATATATATGGCCTGGGATTGATAATAAGCCCTAACTATAAAATATTCATTTGGAAAGGGGAACGAGGCCATACAGTGAAAGGGAGACAAAGATTCCGTTAATATATAAATGATAAAACAGGTATCCCAATTTATTCAGGCCATTATTTAATCAAATCCACATAGGGCACTTCAAAGTGATGGACAGTAAGAGCCTCATTTATGCTATCCATGGAAGAGGTAAAACAAAAGGATACCATTTCTCGTACTTTCAGAAATAAGCACATTTGGTTAGAATCTAAGGCAGTGACTGTTACAGCAAATATCGAACTATCACAGGTAATATTATGGTGAATCTTTAGCACACTTATTAAAATGCATTGGATTAAAACAAAATTGATTTCCTCACTGCCTATCTTCCTTTTAGATGCAGAATTCCAATTAAAATCAATAGGTTTGAAGCTTGTAAGCATAGCACTAAATTATTAACACCATGAGTTCTTTTAGAAAATTAACACTGATTGAAAAAGTGGAATTTTACATAGACTTACCTTTTCGTTCTTAATGAGAAAGTGGCTGTAGAATAATTTTCCTCCAACATTTTCCTCCTTAATCAAATCTATACTCTGAATGAATTTAATCAAAGAGTATTTGAAAGGAGTTACCCAATGGAATCTCGGGACTCTGGAAAATTATCCCTCGGGTCCTACAGGCTTTAACATTCTATGATCACAAGAAAATGATACTGGTAGCATGATGGTGTCAACAGCAAATGATTTTCATCTTGGCAAGCACAAAGAATGATGCCGAAGGAGATTATGCTAAAAGAATGCTCTCGAATATGTTCAGCAATCCACTTTTAATTTCCCTGAAGTGGAAAATATCATCAGTGCATGTGTTGACATGTGTAATGTATGTGTGCAGGGCTACAAAAATGTTTATTGTTATTTTATACCCTTGAAAGATTTGGAACACATCAATAAATAAGAATATACGCAGAAAATAAGTGAAATAGTTCTTGTATGTGTGTAAAATAGTTATGCCCCAAAACCCAAGCTGAGAAGTACTACAAATGAGCAGAAAAGTTCGCACTGCACTGAGTACACAATACCCTCAACTTGCACAAAAAGGTAGCTTACAGCAACAAAACAGGGGCTGGCTGGAGTTCCCGCGTCCTTACCTATGATGATTTTAGTACTGTTATTGCCTTTCCTTTGCACAGGAATGGCATTCATTTTTTAAAAGCCCTAAATATGATCATATTTCTATTTTCCCAAAGAATTGCAGCTTAGAAAAATGCTTCTACTTTTTAGTGTGAATTAATCTCCTCTGAAAGTTCCCCATCATTTTCTGAACTGAAATTTTAAAAATCTATCTCCATCTCACTCCATGCTCCATTGTCCTCCTGGTCAACAGCATTATTAATATCCTAATCTCCTTCCCTACAGGTACAGATCCACCAGTTTTTACACCCACTGATCTTGCTGATATTGCTGAAATCCGTGTGTCTGACCAAAGCACAATTTAAATGTCTGTCAAATTAAATGTCTAGATAGAGGGGGAAATGTTCCTGTATTATGGGATATTCGCTAATAGGAATCGAATCCTTTTTTTGTGTGTGTGCTTTGGATCGAACTCAGGGCCTTGTGCTTGCTAGGCAAGTGCTCTATCACTTGAGCTAAATCCCGAACCCCCTGCATCCTTAATTTTTAACAAATATCATTATGAGCAAAGCAGTTTCTATGTTTTCTATAGAGATGTGGCTTACACATACCAGTGTAAATACATACCATTTTGTTGGTTGAAATTTGTAGTCTGTGTCTTTTTAGCCATCAATTTGCCAAAGTTGTAGTTCTCCAATTAGGATAATCAACATCTAGTACCATATTTGCATACATATATGACATCTGACTTTTTCCTTCAAAAAAGTCTATATAGTCCATTTAGGAAATTTAAAGAGTAGGATGATATGATTTTAGAACTGGATGTGACCTTTATAAGAACACTTGGCTTTTTTGATTTTTTTGAATGAGAGATTTCTAGCTGGGGGTGGGAGGTGAAGTGTGCAATGCCAAATAACCTCAGGATGGAGACAATGACAAAGTTCCTTAATTAGTTCCTGACTTGCCATCACCAAAATAAGCTTGATGACCAAGTCAAAGTAATTAAAATGCTTTGAGCAGTGCCGACCCAAAAAGATCTGTGATCTACAACTTGACTTGTACCCTATCATTTTACAGCCCTAACCAGAGAGAAAGTACCATTCACCCAACAATTCCTCGCAGACCACCCCAAAGGGACTTAAAAAGCATTTTGAAAAATACAGCTTTAGCACTCCCTTTGTCCTCTCTTGCCTTGACTAATTTCTTTCCCTCCCTTTCTCTCCCTTCTTCACACCCAGGCTTAAAGCTGGCTCAGCCGCACAGCGGTGCCTTTCCTGACCATCGCTGCAGCCTGGCTTGACTCATCTTTCCTCAGAATTTCTGGTCAGGCTGGTAGGGAGAAACTGACAGCTTTCAGCAGATGAGTGATAAAACAAACGCTGTGCTTCAGGTAACTCCATCATGTCTGCGCACAGCCTTGAGTCTACTTAGTGACAAAGGCCAGGATGGCATGATAAAATGAGGGATGGCAGCTGACACTTTCTGGGGAAAATTGCTGATAAAACTTCATGATGAACTAAACACAGAGAGAAAGGAAATCAGCAGCAGTTACAAATAATGCCTGCTGGTCGGTTCTTCCCCTGATAATTTCGTGATTTACCAATACATGTTTTATGGCTGCTGGCACCTCCCCCACTAAATCAAGCAGTTAAGTGGCATTTGGTAAAGCCTGATTATTCCGCATACTACGATCTAATAATTTTAATGCATTTTTTGATTAAGTATTATTCCCCTTGCTGCTGACAGGATACCTGAGATGTTAATTGTAGGGTGAAGACACTTACTCAGTACAAGGAGGAAACAAATGTGATTATATCTGACACTTAACACTCACTATTCATTTCCCTTCTCTAATAGATATGGCTGTTTAATTTGAAATACTGATAAAAGCAATTAATGTTCGCTCCTTCCCTCCTTTAAATTCCTTTACAAAATGTACCCACTTTTATTTTCTTTCTCTAGAAACTAAGATAAATATTAAAATGTGACCATATGCAAACACATACACAATTTATCATTCATCATCATTACCAATACAACTTTCTGTCTAATTCAATGGTTAAAATTTAGCTGTAAAAAGCAACAAAAATATGTCTATGTACTTGTCATAATCTGGTTTCTTTCCTTGAATTCAGTGTTACAATAATAGAACCAATATACAATTCCGACGCCTTAGGAAAGAGAAAAACTTTTATTTTCATAATATGTCCCCAAACTCAGTGAAATTATAAAATCCTTCCTTCTTTTAGATCAGCAATTCTCAGTGGAGTTCACAGTCCTAGGGTGCTAGTTAGGAAACTTTTTCTGTAAAGAGCCAGATAATAAATATTTTAGGCTTCGTGGATCAGATACACTCTGCACTCTCTGAGTGTCACATATTCTTCTTTTTTAACAATTCCTTTAAAAAAGTAAACACACACACACACACACACACACACACATGCTTGTAGGCCACATACAAACAGTCTTCAGGCAGAATTTAGTCCTTGGTCATCATTTGCTAACTGCTGCCCTCAGGAATCCATTGTATGAAATAAATTAACTGCTATCCCGTGCACCTCAAACTGCTCTTAGTTATATGACCTGATTAGGAGACTTGAGAAAAGAAGAACTCAAATCATTTTCTCTGGTTTACAGTTCAGATCAAGAACCCTGATTGGGAAAGAAAGGTACATTAGAGTAACAAGGGTCCAAAAGTGCCACTAAGAGGGGGAAGGTTATTATTTTTTAAAATACAGGCATTCAAAAGTATTTACTGGGGATAATTTAAAAATGAGAAATTCCAACAACTTGCCTTTTGTATGAAGCATAAAGCGAACATTATAGCCTTAATACTTCTTAGTGGAAAATTAATTACACGTAGTCAACAAGTAATGGTATATTAATTGCCTCGGTAGGAAATGAATTACATCTAATGCAAAATTTGTGTGGAATGGGCACCCAAACCCTTTGATATACAAAGTCACATGTGTCTTATTTTTGCAAATAATAATTGAGTCCTAATTCTTTAGGAGGAGAGGCAAAACACACATTGTATAGGTCACCTATGAAATCCCCTCGCTTTACATTAGAGGAGATACTTGAAGGCATCATTTCACAGTACAGAAAAATAGAATACACTATGTTCTTCATCTTAATACACAGGGAGAAATGACTTACAGCCCTATGGCAGGTAATTAAATACTTAAGCTTGGGAAGCACTTGGCCGTATTAAATAAGAATATTCTTTCACAATAAGCATATCACCTTTTCAGTTCCAAGAGTATTTATAAAAAGCCTGAAACTATGCCTTATGTGTCAACCAGGATCACCCTTTACACTATAATTTCATGACACCCTGCTGTCAAAAACTACACACCAGAGTAATCCAATTAAAACACTTTTAGTTACACACATTGGCCCAGAATCCAGGTATACCTGTAGGTGGACAACTAGGGAGAGTAGTCTCTATCCTGGAACTTGAAGACGGGGCTGCAACCCCTGACCAGAAAGCAGTGGTTTTGTTTTCTTTTTTCCAAGTATGAAGACATTGATATCTTTTTAACTACAGAAAATTTAAAGTCAGTAAAATAAATGATACGGTATTTAGTATCTGTAAGTTTTCTTAGAAAAAAGTAACTGGACCACTAGTACTTAGAACTCTTACCAAAACATAAATCAAATGGTGCTAAAAAAAAATCATTCATTAGACAAACTTATTTTAAAGTAAATCTGAGATGCTATTTAGCTCTGAAATGCTCCAAAGAACTATTTTCCTTGAGGGAAACCTTTAATGCCAGAGCCTACTGGAAAATAACAATATTAAGTCCAGTCATTTGAAAGTTAATCTCCTTTTTTGCCTTCCCTCCCCGCAAAACAGCAGTCCAAATTAGCCAAATAAAATCCAAATGACATTCTGGCATTTTTCCTTGTTAATGAAACGTACTCCTTCAGCTACAGAGGGAAAAAAAAAGGCCACCCCGAATGACTTCAGTTGTCTAGAAACAATTTATTGGATCAATACACATAACACCAAAATTGCACATCTTAAATTAAAAAGCAGCTGAAATCACCATGCCCATGTCATCAGCTCTTCCCTCTGATTGTTCACAAGCGTTCTCCCAACCAAAAAGATTCTTTACATTGTCTTGCCACAAGAAATTAATTACATAAATGTAACTTTCATCACAGAAGTCATAAGCAACAACAAAGAAATGAATTACTATTACCTCCCCAATTTCCTTTTCTGTTACCTTTTTCTCCTCTCTGCAGAAAGTAGAGAAATTTCCCATTCTAAAAAATATATATAGAATTCTCAATCTTTAAAGCAAAAGACTACTTTTCCCTTTCCTTGGAAATACTGTCTTTCTGTTCTTCCAGAGTCCGACACCTTTTCCCTCACCTACATTTTCTGTTTGCTCATGAGGCAGCAGTAATCCTCTGGCATTATGAAATTCTACCTTCCCTAAGCAGGGTTTACACTGCAGCCTCCAAAAAACGATGCCTGAACCTCAGCAGATAGAAGATCCATAGCAACAGCGGTAATAGTTTTTTTCACTTGCTATTACCAGAAATCACAGTCCAAAAAGACGACCATGGAGGTGTCACTTATGCTAAAACCTCAAAATTGATTCATTATTTAACTAGTTGAATCCCGCCTTTTCATCGTACGTGCCCTTTGGGAGGCTTGTAACAGAATAAAAAAGATCTTTCCGTGACAGTTACCATTTTTCATAGAGATAAATAGTTAAAAAGAAGAAAAGCAGCTCTCTGGGTACAAGATTTTGTTTGTCACTGAAACAGGCTCTGATGTCTGTTCCCCTCCTTTCCCTATCGCCTTAGAATCTATAAAGTAGCTGTAACAAATTGAGCTTCGACATGATAGTTCAGACAATGCTGACAAGTTTCAGTTAACTAGAAGTCACCTGTATACTGTCCAATATCTCTGATTTTATTAACAGGTAAACAGATTTATATTTATCAAGGGCAGTTCCTTTGGTATAGTGATTCTATGCAAGACCATTCTAGGAGAGAAATTAAGCAGAGGGTTGGAAATCGTGATAAATGTTGTCCTATGTAATGATCAATTCAATTCTAAATCACTAAAACTGCTTAACACTGCTACTGAATTTCATTAAAAGTCATTTCCCATAACCTGTACCCTGCATGGAATAGACTGCTGAATTCAATTTCTTCAAGAATAACAGGAGTTTAAATATCAAAGGCAGAAAGAAGTAGCCGGGATAGAAGTGCAACATGTGTTACAATAAATGTACAGTGTGTAAAAAATCCCGATAACCTTATTAAACATTTAAATGTAGGTATATATACACATATTTACTTTAAATATTTTAAATGAGGTAAGGAATTCTACATATTTACTATCTTTGCATATTTTTATGTAAAATAAATATTTGGCAGCCTCATGGACATCAGCTTTACTGAATATATAATTTCACATCGATTTTACTCACTTTCTTTTTATATGCAGATCTTCTTAAATGACATTATCAAATCCTATTTTTCTGCTGCTTCTTGAACTTACTCACCAGCTACGTTTTGATCCATTTTTATTTTGACAATACATCTTTCTACTTTTTAAAAACAGTTTTACCTACAATTGGGATACCTGCAAATATTGAGCTGTAGTGTTTTGGAGAGATTAAAAGTATTTTCAAATACGATATATACTTCATGTGAAACACACGTTGTGTGTGCATGTACACAAACATCCATCTATCCATCTATACATCTATCTTTATTTTTTTTAGACAGGGTCTTGCTATGTAGTTCAGGCTGGCCTTGGACTCACTATGTAGCCCAGGCTGGCCTTGGACTCACAGGGATCCTCCTGCCTCAGCCTCCTGAGTGCTCGGATTATGGGCATGCATCACCACTCCTGGCTATACATCTGTCATTTTGACCTACAAAAACTTAATCTACCACTTACAGGAGTAAGTATCCTGGAAAAGAGACAACTACCTGAGAAGTGTGAGGTACGAGGTAAGCATATCTGAATTTTCACCTCTAAATTTGACTCTCTAAAGGCAAAAAGAGTCACCTGGTGACTGTATGGATTTGTTCTAATGATAATTAAACATGGTTTAAAATATTTTTAAGAGGACGTATCTGTACATGCTTTTGAATATCCTCATTGATGGCAAGTCTTGATGGATTCATTTTGTTCGCTGTGTTCATTTTAGAAATTAAAAACTGATCTAGGTACGAGACCGGTGAATCAGGTGGGTAATAAAGTTGGCGCACGTTGTTTGGCGTTGGCAAACTCATTAAATATTTGCTTGTCTTATTTTCAGTTTTAATCCTTTGTTTGAACTGAACTGAGTTTTCCCACAAGGTACCGGTTGGCAAATACTAATATATTAATGTGACGGGTATAGGGAGAATTTTAGAAAGCAGAGAGGCCATTTAGGCAGCAGCTGGATATTTCCTTAATGATTCAGAATTAACTTCCAAGAATTTACATATGGAATCACAAGTTGGCTTTGGAATGTCACAATTATTTAGATGAGTTTTATATATAATAGCAGGCCAAATATATTGTCAAGTTTCTTTGATTCGGGGGATATGGGTATTGGAAGTAGCGTGGAGGGCAATAACAGGAGGGAGAAAGAGATTCTGAACAAGAAAAACTTAGTGAGATACCAAAATTGGACAAGATCTTAAAAAAATTTCTAACTTGGGGAAATACTGCCACTTATTAGACTTTAAGAAACTAACATTTGACTTCTTTTAGCCAAGCTGCATTTTTGCCACTGTACACATAAATAGATTTCATGTTCTTAGTAGGTGTTTGCATTTGGAAATAAGAGCATTTACTAAGTTCTTTGCTACAATAAACACTGAACCAAACTAAGCACAGTAAGACAATTCCAGAAAAAAGTATCCCTTTGTAAGAATTTGCCACCTAAGAGGCTCATCCAGATAAAAAGTCAAAATATATGTAACAAAATATTAAACCAATAAATAAAAACCGAAGCAGTTTATTTGTGGCACGCATGAGATAACGACAAATAAATAATTAAAAGATTGGTCATTTGTTGTCTAAACTGCAAACCTACCTCAATGAAAGCAGACAAAAGTCAGGGTGACAGATTCGAAAGCTGTAGAATTTGAAACAAAGTGGTATTCAATTTCTCAGATGGATGATTGGAAATCTTATTATTTCCATCTCTCGCAGGTTCACCTACTACCTATAGCCACAAAGGACTCTTGATTTTCATCTACTGTCCTGGACAAATATGTTCCTTATTACTTCTGTTTGAATGTGTGCCCAGCACTTCCAATTCAGCATTTCTAAAACTGAACACTTATCTGACTCCTTACTCTCCCCTCATCTTTCTCCTCTTCCCATATACAGTTAGTCATCAAGGTCTGGTCAAGTCTTCCCTGAGAGGTGCTCAGATTGGTCCTCAAAGCAGGAGAGCAGCTCAGAACACATTAGAAATGCACACTCCCAGGCGCCACCACAGACCTCCAGAATCAGAAACTCCAGGGATAAGCGATGGCAGTCTGCGTTTCCGCAAGCCCTCCAGGTGGCTCTTAGGCAGCCTCAAGTCTGATCATCAGTGCCTTAGATCAAACCCTCACCGATTAAAGCCTCCAGCCTTTCCCTATCTCCAACACAGACAGTGGGGGTTTTTAAAGCCTTACGAAATCTTCCAAAACAAACAAAACAAACAACATTGCTTCTGTCATTTCACTGTCTTGCTGAAGAACTCATTATTAACTGAACACAGAATTTATGTCTCAGTCTAGCATCCAAGGTCTTTTGCAATCTGGCCAAAGCACAGTTCATGCCAATAGGCACCTACCTCAAAGTTCTTGAACAGAAGAAAACTTGATCGCACCTTTTGTCCCTTTTTTGTCCCTTTTCTCCCTTTCCTCCTTTTGTCTCCCACTTTTTTCAAGGGACTGTTGAAGGTCGCCCTGCCTAGAAGTAAGGGGGTGCAGTGGCAGAACACAAGGTCCTGGCATAAAGGGACTTTATTATTGATAGCTTCCTATCAACTTGGTTGTTTCACAAAGATTAAGTGTACAAAAACACTAAATCTTTTCCAACTTGGAAAAGTCCAATATATTATCATTTACTGACAAGCACATAGGAAATTTCAGAGCTAAATTCAAACAAAGGATTTAAACTAAAACTAGGCAAGCAAACAGAACCCTAATTAATGAGTTCCCTGAGTATTCTCCCCAAAGGGTCAATAGCATTGAAAAGCATACATTTGAAATATGCTTCTTTCCCTGAGGCTGACAGCCACACTGGCTAGAGTCTCTGTAACCACAAGAGGTCAAAGTTCTATTTTCTATCACCACACTTCATAGCATGTGTGCATGCTTTACTGATTGGTTTCCTTTGTGCTTCTGCTTAAAGTTAAGGCAGGCAACAGGAAATTGACAAGAGGGGGTCTAGAAGGTTTCCCAGCTCTAGTGGGCAGCAATAATGATGAGATAGAGGCTCTGGGAAGAAATTCTGACTTGACGGTTTCTATTGGTTCAGTTCCCCCAAGTTCTCTTGCTTTAGTAACAACTTACACCCTACCTGATTATCTGTGTTGCCCATTCTCCCCCATCAGTCCCTGCTCCATTATTTGTTCTAGATTGCATTAGACAGGTAATATGCATACTGCAAAGTGATATGTCCCAGAGTCAATGGTTTAATGGGAAGCTGGGACAAGAAGGGTGCTTAGGAAAAGGTACTAACACAGCAGCTCAAAGATACATTTTCAAAGAAAAATCTGGATGCTTCTAGATGTCCTTGAAATATTTCCTCCATCTGCCAAAAATTCACTCCTAGGATTATGTTACCAGGCGCTATTGAAACCTGGTAGAATAATTCACTACTATGCTCAGAAATGTCCGAATACATCTCACGTGGTGGATTTCAAATCCAGTAAAACTTCATTAAGTTGATACAGGGAAGCTGTTTCTATAATTCAAAGCAACTGTTATTCTATGGCTAGATACTCTACTGTTGTATAATAAACAAATTGGAAAAAAACCCACTGATGGTTGATTTGAACCCAACTTGTTTTGGTCCTTTCTTAATTTTAACTAAATAGGGTTTTACAGACACCCCACCCCAGTTTTTCTTTAACAATGAATAGGAGAGAGGAAAAAATATCACCACACAACATGTTACAAGGACCGCACACACACACACACAAAAAGGTTGAAAGCTTTTTTGTAAACATTTTTTGTTGGTTTTTTTGAGACGGGACCTTGATGTGTAGTTCAGGCAGCACGTGAACTCACTAAGTAGCTCAAGCTGACCTCTAACTCGCGGGGATCCTCTTGCCTCAGCCTCCCAAGTGCTGGCTCTACAGGAATGTGCCACCATACCCGGCTTCTGTAAGCACTTTTTATGAGAAAAATACAAAAACGGAATGCCTTAGGTTTCTCAACAACACATTTTTGAAGTTACTGACCAAAGAGGGGGAAATTGGACATTTTTTTAAAAGCTAATTAAAATATCTTCAACTCTTTTCAGCCAAGTCTTCTATAATTTTGTTTTCTTTGAGGATCAGGAAATATGAAGCACAATTTTGTCCTAATTCGGCAGACTATCCAAAACTACACCATACTAATGGCTAAGCTGATATTTTGGGGACAGGAATCACTCTAAGCCATAATCTTACGATGAATGAAGGAAAAGAAAGGCCAGCAGGCTGCTCTTAGGGGAATTCTGGAACAAGCCCAGAAAAGGATGAGTTCTTGGCAGCACCCTGTAGCTTTATCCCCACACAGTACATGCTCATAAGCAGTGAGGGTGGGGCAGGAATAGAGAAGGACAGGATCTGCTTTATACACAGGTTTCCTGATGTTTCCACACACGCACCTCAGGAATTTGCCCAAGACACACGTAGTTTGGCGGAGGGACAATCACAAGGATCATGGGCAGAGTTAGCTCGCAATCTGTGATAGTTTTATATATAAATCCAATTTTGAAGGCATTTTCCTATACAATCACTCTTCCTGTTTCATAAGGTTGTTGAGAGGAATTAGTTAATATCTTTGATAAATATTTGACTTCTACAAACACTAATTCTAAAATGTGGTCCTGACCATATAAACCTTACTCTAAAATGGCAGATGATCAAGGGAAGAATGTACCTAAAATGGGGGCCAAAATTTTAGTTGTGCGTATTTCATTGATTTTTGTTTGCTTTTAGAGAGTTAGTTCATGGCATTCCTCCAGAAACATTATTTTTCATGCACCTTTGGTGGAGATTTTTTGAGTCCTAATACGAAAAATGAAAGGAATTTGTTGTGTCACACCTAATAATAGTGTTAATTTTTGTTCTCCCAACTCCGTTTTTAACAACAAATAAAACCAGTTAAACTACTGCCCTTTCAGAAGACACAACTGGGTCAAAAACTATTATCAAGATGTCTGAAATGCTATTAGATTTCCATTTCATTAAGACATTATTCCCTGTAAAATGTGAACATCATTGGGAGAGTTTGAACACTAAGCCATTAATCAAAAGCACCTTAATACAGATGAAATGATCAGATTCTAATGTGATGGCTAGGACAGGAAAATGAAGAAGTTTGAAAATTTCATTTGCTTAGGAGGAAGGGGGAGGACAGAAGGAAGGGTCAACAGGCAGGTAGATCCTAATCAGCAGGGAAAGTACCCTGAAGGCCCAATGGAAATTACAAGTAGAAGGAAGGAGAAAGAGAAAAGAGACAAGGGGAGAGGAGTCTGTTTCTCCCAGATTTGTCTGGAATTAGCCCTTGTTACAAAGAAAGCAATGAAGCTCCTTTTTTTCTCAAAAGCCTTGGAAAGCAGGAGAATGAGAGCCCCAAAGTATGGACATCCAATTACTTCAAAGTGTATTATGCCAGACATATTATGTATAATGTGTTAAAAATATTTTAATAAGTATAGAAAGTCTATACTGTACAGGCCTAATTTAGCCTTCTGGATCCATAGAATTTAAATATTACACAACATATTTGAATGAAGAGAACTGAAAAAAGTTAGAAAGGTCTTGTCTACAATACACTCATTAACCAACACATCTGCGTGTAATTCCTATGTAATGATATAAAGAGTAGTAAATTATATGGTTCCTGCCTTCAAGGAAATTTATAATCTACTGTTGGAGAAATGTATAGTGTACATACACAAAATCTAAGGCAGTAGGTAAATCAAGGACTGTCTGCTGCTGACAACAGATACAATAAATGCTTGGAAAGAAAGATTTCTATAGTCTGGAACTTTCAGAGAAGGTTCGTGCAGAAAGTATGATGGTGACCTGTAAAATCAGGTAGGATCTTGCTGATCAGTGATTATCGAATTGTAACCAGCAAGGGAGAGCAAAGGCGATTTCTTGCTGGGAAACAGTGAGAACTAAGTTTAGATCTGTAGAGAGTAGCCAAATAACAGAAAGTATAGAAAGCCAAGCAGAGGGTTTTGGATCTGACTAGAGGGAGTGGGGAGGTTGTGATAGGGTTTCAATAGCAAAATGTGGGTTAGGAGCAGGAAAGAGATGGGAGGGGATAATGACAGTGGTTTCGCGCGATTAGTCTAGCATTGTTTTGTGGGATGAGCTACCCATAGACATCACAACACCTTTTATAAAGGAGCTCAAAATATACTACACAGATGATAGTTAATTCATCATAATAACCTCTTGTTGAGTCAGAGGAAATGCAGCGTTTATTATTCCCAATTTTGTAGATAATTTGCTCAAGGTCACTGAATAAATGAAAGAAAAAAATAGAAAACATGGTATCACAATGTTCAGTGGTTCCGAGTATCAGCTAAATTATGTTCTCTCATTTTCTATGACTCAAGCGAAGCAGAGGTACATGATGGACCTTTGGACTGAAGGGCCGGCCTCATTACTGTTCCAGACACAAACCCTACTGTAGGAATTCCTATCTACTCTTCCCGACAACCCCCTCCCCCTAGCTTCAAACCATCCAGCTAAGTTACTCCTGCCTCTCCAAGCTAACGCTTGGCTTTGATTTTTTGTTCCAGCTGGTCTTCTGCCATTTTTTAAAAATTTTATTTTAATGGTACATTTTAGATATACACAGTGATAACATTCATCATAGGGGATCTGTACCCGTACATGATATATCTTGTTGCTTCTTTTTTTCCCATTCCCCTCCCCTCACCCCCTCCTCCCTCCCTATTTACAAATGCTTTGTTTCCATTTTTTTCCTTCTATTCCTTATTTCTCTTGTCCCTCTGTTCCTTTCCCCCTCCCTTGTTCCCTTTCCCATTTGGACATTTTCTTCCCTTTTCCAATATAATACATTTTAGTCTTTATTTACACTTCAGTTTCTCACACCAGAGAAACAATGCGGTACTTAAACATGTGTGTCCGATTTATTTCACTTAAGAGTGTGGTCTCAAGATGCCTCCATTATTAGCATATTCAACACCTCTGCATCAACCAGGCGACAACAGGGACAAGAGGGACAGTGCTTTGGGTCCACCTGAAACTGCAAGTCCCAGTAGCTCCTTAGGAAGATGCGAGGAAGTTAAAAACTCTGTATGTTGCATTCTAGTACCAAACAGAATTCCTTCTCCAATTAAGGTTCTTGGTGACAGTTAAATAAAGAATTCTCCCCAGTTAACTCCCTCTGGATCGTGACACATTTTCTCATCCTTCCATGCATTTTAAAGCTTGTTTTGTTTATTTATTTATTTATTTATTTATTTATTTATTTATTTATTTATTGGCAGAGTCTCGCTATGTAGTTCAAGCTGGCATTGAGCTCACTATGTAGCTGGCATTGAGCTCGCTATGTAGCTGGCATTGAGCTCACTATGTAGCTGGCCTGGAGCTCACTGTGATCCTCCTGCCTCAGCCTCCCAAGTCCTGGGATCAGAGGCATGCACCACTGTGCCCAGCTAACCCTTTGTCTTCTTAAACCTATTTTTCCTGTGTCATGAGGGCCCTCATTTCTGCATATTTTTTTCTGATACTATAACCTCTCTCTCCTCATCCTGCATTTTCAAGTAAAGTGCCTGACACGTACAGTAGCAAAAGCTCAGTAAATGAAGGCTAAAGCTCCAGTTCTATATCTCCAACTACTTGTCAGACAGTTTTACTGTGTCATCCATTTGTTACCTCAAAGCTCAAACATGTAGAACACAAATTATGAACTTCCTACCAGATCTGGTTTTTCCTCATTACATTCCAGTTTTCTCCAAACGTACGATGATTCTCCCAGCTCACCATACACAACACCAGGAAGACTTTGACTCCTCTTTCTGTAACTAGCTAATTATCAAGTCAGGTAATTTGGTTTTTTTCATAGCACTAGGCCTACAGGAGGCAATCCGCCAACGTAAGATCCACTGCGTCTGTATAGCTATGATGTCCCACTAAAATAGCCTCTGTAGATTAAACTGCTTTAAATCTCTTAAATCTCTGGTTCATTCATTCACACAATATTGCGTTTTCACTTCTTATATATAACCTTGCTCGCTGAGCATCCTTTACTCAGAAATGTTTAATGGCTAATTCAAATGATAAAATCATTCCCCGGCATTCAAAGTCAACCACCATCTAGATCCGATCAAGTCTTCTGATCTTAAGTCCGATTATTTCTCTAGAGGAATTCTTCATCATGGGCCAGGTGATGTTATCCCACTCTCAAAGACTGCATATATACTTACACACGAAAGGGTCCCCTTTCCTACATATCTATATAGACCTCGGCTCAGGGTGTTTCCTTGCTTGGAAATGCCCTCCCAAATATAGATCCTAACACTACTTTGGGGTCAGCTTATCTTCTCGAAGCGTTTAACTCTTCCACCCAGAAACTTCTATTATAGGTATAGTAATTCTGTAAAGTTGGCATTATTTGATATTTCATTGCTAGCTCTAGCAACTCAACAAGACTTTAAAATCTTTCAGGGAAGATCATGAAGTAGACTTCTGTATCTTTCTCAGAACCCATTTCTAGGTTCACTAAGGCTGGGAAATGTTTTCTACCCTTAGTTAAAAGTCTTCAACAAAGTGTTCATTAATCCTAAAATTTTATTTCCACTCATATCTCAAATAACAACTGTTGTTAAATTGCACCACTTCAATCATATTTAAAGACACACAAAAGCTAATTTTAAAATTCCTTAGCAGGAACTTTTAAAAATTCTTTCATGAGAGGCACAGCATAAAGTATAACATATAACATTCAGTACTCTGACATTTACCTTTATTTTCCCACCTAAACTTTATGAAAAATTTAAAAATCAATTGAAAATACGTGTCTTCATAAATACTAACACAAGTTTTAAGGCAAAAATATCTTAAAATTTTACATATGATTTGTGACCAAAAACTTCAAAGAAAAAAACAGGTCTTAAATCATTAAAGAGTAAATATTTGGGTGGAAAGAAACAGGTTTATTGGTTTTTTTCAAGTTGTATTTAAATATTGTTCAAGAGTTCAGCTCCTGGGATGGAAAATCCCTTTAGTTATACACTGAAGAGGTAAGCACAAATTAAGAATAAAAAAATTCATACCCTCGACATTTAGTGTAATAGGGCAAAAATGTTCATTACCACAATATTAAGAAATATCAACAATATGAGTCTGAGTAACTAATTCATAAGGAAGAGTTTGAATTGGACCATATCCTGGGTTTTCTTTCTTCACTCCAAGTTTCTTTTCTATTTTAAACTAGTGGCAACAGAAATTTCTTTGTTTGAAAGTCAGGAATGCTGAAGTCTTAAGTGATAGAACAGGTAGCTCGGCTTCTACTTCATGTCTGTCCTCAGAGGGAGAAAAACATTGTGGATAAAGTAATTTTGTTTTTATTTCTGGAAAAATCATTTTTCCATCAATCTTCATAATTCTCTAAACTAAACTGTTAGAAAGTTATAGGCCAGTCGACCACTTGCCCCTGATTTGTGGCTATACTATACTATACATTAATTTCAAGAACACATGGCTAACTCAAAGGTTTCTTACTACTCTAAAAGCATAAAAGTTGTTCCTAATTCTAACATGACTCCAGGAGAATTTTACTTGTTTATCATATATTTCTGCAACTCACGTACCATATGTTTGCAAAACATAAAAGCAGCGTAGGCTCAAGAGTCACGCTACATGCCATTGAATTTGTTTTTAGGGCACCGTACATTTTCAACTATGGAAAAAACTTTTTGTGTTGCACCAACTACTTAAGAACCATATGTTGAAAGAAAATGGAAATAAGTTACTAATTTCATGAAGATGGATTGAATGACAAATAGTTATCTTTTTTTTTGCTAATATTAACATGCTTGCCCTATGCATATTAGGTTGGACAAAGTAATCACAACTTCTGGAGGGCATAAAGCGAAAGGCAAATTTTTAAATTTAAACTGTGTGATTCACAGTCTGGTCCACCTTAGTTAACATTTAAGTAGTCAAGAGATAGCTCTGATAATTGAACAAAGCAGGAGGCAACAATAGGAAATACTGAACACCAGACAGTTCCTAGGCCATATAAATCAAACCGAGGTCAAGACAAATTAAAAAGACCAGAAATCATATAAATCAAATGAAGTCAAGACAGATGGAATATAAAGACTAGAAACCATTTTCTCCTTAGCACACAAGAGTCCCCCAGAATCTCGAACTTAACAACCGACCAGGAGGGAGGCCCGGCAGAGGCACCGCACGCAGGCGCGCGCGCACACAATGGAGCCAGGAGCCTGGCTGGGGACCCTCAGCGGACGGAAAGGGGAGAGCGGTGGGAAAATTTCACTTGGTTTCAGACCAGACTGAGCGAAACTGCAGTTAGTGTTGCAAACTACCAATTCTGTGGATACAGGTCAAAGGCAGAACTGAATGAATGGGGCGTGGGGCAGGTTAGGTTGGAGAAAGAGGCAGGGAAGAAGGGGGGAGAGTGCCTGAGGGAAGAAAAAGTTTGAGGCACTCTGCGAAGCTTGAATGAATTTACCTTTAAAAAAATTCTTATTTCCCTCCCCAGTCTCTAATTTTTATTAAATATACACGGACTTCCTGGGGCTTAACCCAGACTTGCCCTAAAAGCGACTTCAAAGGCCCGGTGCTCAGGACACGCCGGGAATCCGAAGCTACATGTGTGTCTTACCCAGATGGCTCTTTTTCGAGGAAAGGGATTTAAAAGATCACTTTTGTGATCACGCCTAAAATGAGACTACTGGCGAAAGGAAAAGATGAACTCCCTGAGCCCATAAGTAAATTGAGAGCCCAATTTATAGTGCTTTGATCTTTTTCTAGTAAAAACAGAAACTGTGTACTACTTTCGACATTTTTTCTTAACTTGAAAAAAGTTTGTTTTCACATTTTTAGACCATGAGCGACGGAGGCTTGGTGTTTTGAGCCTCTGACCTGTGCATAAAGGGCTTGTCAGGCTACCTAGCAGAGGAAAAACTAAAACGTGAATGCTTTAGAAATTTGATTTGGTTAACATTTAGTAGATAGCCTGAAATGCACTCATTTAAAAATGTAACGACTTAAGAAAGTCTCTCCACACTGTTTTTCTTTAATAAAATGAAAATATAATTGGGAAGGATGGTGCAGGTTAGAGTCTGGTTAAGAAGCTGGGTCCCATTTAGTACTCCCTTGTACCGGACAAAAAGCTTTCCTTAACCACATGCAACGATCTTATGGAAAAACCAGGGAGAGGGGGCTCGGAAGTCATCAGGACCCTGCATTTCTCCTGTCACCACCGGCAGGGCCAGGTGGGAGAACGAGATACAACTTCGCCCTTAAGAAGCAGCCTTGAAAGGGAAAAAGAAGTCACCTCGCTGTGCACACAGGAAGAGTCAATTCAATGCCACCTCTACCCCTCGTCTCGCTCCGCCCTAACTTGTGTGTATGTTGTTGGGGGGACAAGACTCGAGTTTACTCCGCGATTTCCAAGACACTTCCATCTCTTCCAGGTTAAGCCCCCCCACCCGGATCCCCAAACTTGCCACGCTCCGCAGGCGCAGGTGTCTATTTTTATTACCCGCCCCCCAGCCCCGCGCGCGCAAGCCCCATCTAGTCGCGCGCCTCGGTCCCTCCCCGCCTACCAGCGCGGAGCACGAACTACGGTAGTCTCACAGACTCGAGGAAACACTCCGAGCCCTACTCGCGGGTCACCTGGCCAGAGCGGCCGGCTCTGCCTTCGGGGGAGCCCCGGGACCGCCCCTCGCCGCCGGTGCCCGGCGCGGGGCGCGCGAGGGGCTCCGGAGTAGTCACGTGGGCGGCCGGGGAGGCCTGGGCTCGCTCACCTGCATCCCGGGCACTTGGACAGCCACCGGTGAGTGGGCCATGAAGGCGACCGCTGCTCCCTCCGCACTGCTTCTGTGGCGGTGGCGCCTTGGGCTCCGCTGGCTCCTCCTACAGGGGTAGCTCGGCGGCCCTCCCAGGCTTTTCGATCGGGGCCTGGAAGAACACACAGAAGTAGGGTTACTGGGCTGGTGGCGCCCAGCCCCGGGCTGAGAGGTGGGCGGGTCGCTGCGCTGCTCTGCAGGACTCAGTCTACCTTTCTGGCGCCCGCCCGCCGCTGTGACTGCCGCCTCTGCAGCTGCTCCTCTTCCTGAACGCGGGGCGCTGTGTGTGGCTGTGGCTGGGACCTGGGCTCGAGTGATGCCGCTCGTCTGCGCCTCGCCGCTTTAGGAAGAGGAGGTGGAGGCGCCCCAGCAACCCGCCCGCTAGCCTGGCCTGGGAGGCGGTTGGGGGCGGTTCTGCCTCTGGCCCTGCCCCCGCCCGGCAGCCGGGCGGCGTCCGGGGAACTGAGGCTCCAGGCAGCGGAGTTTGGCTGAGGCTGGAGCCTAAGAAGGGGGAGATTCTCTCGGCACGCGGAGAGTAAAACCCGGGCACTTGGAGACCAGGAGCAAGGCTCAGCCTGCAAAGAGAATGAAGAGTTTGGAAGACCCGGGGCTGGGGGGGGAGGCTCTCGGACCCGCCACGTTGCAGGCAGGAGTGTGAGGCTGGGACTCGCAGTCTCGGAGACATCTTCCCTTGAAACTTAGGAAGAGTTGCAAGTTTGTCTCGGCTCTTCCACCTGGCCTTGGGTAGGGCCACGGAGAGCCACCAAGTTCTTAGACGACACCCCCTGCCCCCCCCCCCCCCGCCTTGCTCGGTCCCTTTTCCCCGGCCCGAGGACACCACTGGGCCGACCCCTAGCCTCTCCCCCTGCTTCTCTGCCCCAAACAGGCTTCAGCTGACTTCAAAGGAGGCCACCCCTACCTCTTGGGCTGTTCGGCCGGGAAACTGCTGCCCTGCTCTCTCCACAAGTTCAGTATGTGTGAAGAAGAGGAGAATCGGAAAACAGATGGTCTATCAGCAGAAAAATTAATGAGGATAATAGAGGCAAGCAAGATGAAATTAGATGGTTAGCGGTGTGTATTACTGAAGTTAGCATACACGGTACTGGTTTCCAGCACTCCCCGCCCCATGTCAAGTTCCACTCTTGGAGCTCTTTTGAGAGCTCATCCTGAAGGCACCTCTGAGGACACACAAGGGGTTAATCGCACTTTAAAAAGGTAAAATACAAGTACCGGTACCGGTGTAAAGTGAGGATGAAATTCCTCACCCAGCAGTTTGGCAGGGTTCTGTGTACCCAACACATGGGGGGAGCCCTAGTAAATAATATTGCTCTTCCTTTTACACCTTGCAGAGACTAGCATATGATTATTGTCAACATCATTGTTACTAATGTATATCAGTTTTGTGCCAGGCGCTGGCAAGTGCTTTATATGTTACCTTACTGAATTTTGACAAGGCCCTTCTGGGGTCGTACTGACTTCCCTCATTTTAGAATAAATGGGGGAATTCTTCCCCCATAGAAGAATAAAAAGGCTCAGCCATGTAAATAATTTGACCTGCACACAAACAATTAAAAGACGGTAAGCTGGGTGCAAGCATGTAATCCCAGCTGTTCTGGGAGGCTGAGGCAGAAGGAAGCTTTGCCTAAGAAACTGAGCAAGGCTTTGTCTCAAGATTTAAAAAATATTTTTTAAAAGGCCAGGCTGTAGCACAATACAAAAGCCCTGAGCTCAAACCCCAGAACCAGAAGACAAAAAAAAAAAAATCAGTACAGCTAGGAATTCAAATCTAGATCCCTCTGATTGATGATCAACTTACTACTTCCCTACCATATGGCTTCTGTTTGTTTTTAAAGATGATAAAGGACATGACTACATTTTCCTTATTCCTGGTTCCCCAAGTCCAGGCTTTTGTGATTTTTAGCCTTATGGTAGGCACCAGTCTAGCGTCTGTGTCCCACCAGCCCAGCTCACAGTTAGGCCAGAAACTGCAGTGCCACCTACACTATAATGTCTGTAGAAATCTTCTGGGGTTCTTTCTAAAGTGCAGATCTTGATCTCACAAGCTTGGAGTGAGTCCAAGATTCTGCATTGCTAACAAGCTCCCAGGGAGTGCTGAGACTACTGATCTTTAGATCACACAGCATTGGCAAGGCTCTGAATCGAGCTCCATGATTTAAAACCTACCTTGAGTGGGTGGGTCCTTTGAGCTTCCCAGTTGCTCCAAGGCCTCCTTCACACTTGCCTATTGCATGTCAGTGGAAGTAGCACTCGCACTGTAGTTCTTTCTTCTCATTTCATCTATTTTATGAGCTTTGTCTGCCTATCAAGATTATTGGGTCCTTGGAGCCAGAGATCCAGCTTCTCTTACATGAGAATTATTCAGGTAGAATGGCAGCTCTCTGAGGACAAGTGTTTTGCTTGTTTCATTCATTGCTGTAGCCCCAAGAGCCTAGAACAGTGTGTGACACACAATGGGCCTTCAATGAATATTTGTTGAATAAAAGAATCCAATTCCTTTGAATTCTTCACTGAGGTTACTAGGTGTGTAATAGGGTCATCGTGTGTTTTATTGATGCCGGCTAACCTCCGAGGCATTCCTCTTGCTGAACTCTTAAACTGATCGCTATGTGTTACATCATTCATTTTTGCCTGGTAAATTCTCTCCACTTACTTTGACTTCACAACCACCAAAGTGTGCACTGTGTGATTTTAATAAATGAGTAAATTAAACATATCAGAGAAGTGACTTTCCTTAACTTTGTTCTGGGCCAGAGATACATAAGAATGGAGAAGAGTGAATGCTAAATTTTCAGAACTGGACCATTGGGACACTTACTGAAGACATTGCTGAGTCAACGTTTTTACCTTCGTTAACCTCTACTGATATTAAATAAACCGTTGGTGGTTTTTATTATTGATAGGGATTATTTGAGTTTTCACGTTGGGTTCCTTGTGGTTCTACTTATGCCTTTTTCATTATGTATGTGCATATGCATATGAATGCACATATCCATATGCATAAAATCTTATGAAGGTGTCAGTATTTGAAATCAATTCAAATTTTATGAGCACGAAGAATTTTTGTCTCTCTTAGACTCTATTACTTCTCAAATTCTTACTTTAGGTAAAATGACAAATTCAATTACACTTTTGTTACCCACTCCTCACACACTTACATGCGCAGTCTAATAATATAGGTTGAATATCAGAAATACTTAAGACAAGGAGCGATTTGGGACTTTTTGGATGTGCTGCTTTTTGCATGAACTTTATCAGTCGAGTATCCCTAATGCAAAAATCCAAATACTGCTGGCCAAAGGAGTTTCTGATTTCAGAGCTTTTCGGATCTTGGATTTTTGGTGTAAGGGGCTCAACCCATAAATGGATGTGTTTCCCATAGCTTGACAGAAATAGTTCCTTTAAGAGAGACTCTATGTCTTAGGCTTCTGGGCAGCACAGGGTGTAATATAGTGCATCCAAGTTTGGTACTTGCTTGAGTCATGTGACCCAAGTGGCTATGAATACTTAATAGTTGTATAAATAAAGATTATATATAAATTGAGCAAAGTCAGTGAATTCCAACTGAATGGCCTCGAGCTCCCCAAAATTTAAATTTAGCTTCTGTGGTTTCAGTTTCCTGTCATTTGTCATACCTCCAATATTAAATATTTAGCTTTGCCCATGTTTATAAATATTCCTTGAATGGACTGGTTCATAGTTAAAGTCCAGGTAGATGAAAATGGCCAAAACTTCAATGTAGGCAACAGTGAAGTAGTGTGTTAAAGCCAGGATTCTCAACTGGATATAGTTTTGCCCCTTGGAAAACATTTTGGAGTGTCACAAGTGAGGAGGGGGATACTAGTGGTATTTAGTGGGTAGAGGACAAGAATGCTAACCATCCTACAGTGCACAGGACAATCTCTACAAAAAAAATTTATTCAGCCCAAAAGGTCAATGGTGCCAAAATTTGAGAAACCACGCTCTCCACTCTTCGCACTAAGGGCTGCTGACCAGGAGGCAGACGTGGGAATCACTGTTCCTTGAAGATTTTAGTTCAGTGTTCTTGGAGGGGGGAAAAAAACCAGCCACTGTATAGTGGGCCATATCAATTTGGTGCTGGAAACAGGAGTATTCTTATTTTACCTTTTGTACTAAGCCATAGATCAATTGCCACAGAGGAGTGGATACACTGACAAGAAATTCAGATAGGCTTTTGTTATGTTCCCAACACACAACGTACACTCGAATACGTCGCTTCTTCAAAGTAATGTTGAACAGAATATAGCTTTAAGAAAAAAACTGATTTGTTTAAAAACTTGTCACTGAATACATTATAACATACTAAGCATTACCTAAAAGTCTTCCAATATATTAATTCATCAAGATAAATTTGACCACTTTTCCACTTCACAAAATTTGAAGGTAGAATTTCACCTTTTGGAGTTTCACATTTCAAGGCTAATGGTTATGCCAAGAAATATAAAATATGTAAAATGTCACAGAAAATCGATAGGATTATTTGAATTTCTTTCAATTATTAGAATATTCAAAACCAAATGAAATTATCTGGGTAATTCTAGAGGCTTAGCATCCAGGGCTAGGGGTATTTTGACTCAGGTTATATGACTCTGTACTGATATCTGGAAGTACAGCATTCAAAGATCTTTTTCTTCTAAATAAAAACATATGTGATACCTCAAATCCCCCTTTTACTCTCTGTGGGTATCAAATTGGAAATTATGGTATAATAGTTCTTGCAGATGTTGGATCCTCGCTATTGTTCCGGCAAAGCATCCCGAGCAAGACCCGACTGAAACAGTTCTTTTCAGGCAACGTTAAACCCCTATAATTGCTGAATTCTCCGGAATCACCTCGTACCTTTTGGGGCTTGCACAATACTCCACCATCGTATTACTTTTAACAAAAGCTATAGTATCTGAGACTTTGCACAGCTAAATTTTCTCACTAGCTCTACTTCCTGAGCTGCTAAGGGGAATAGAGCAACAGAGGAGGTGGGTGGAAGCAGATGCTGCTTAAGCGGTTTCCTGCTTATACATTTCTTTACATATACACTTATGGGCTTTGAAATACTTGCACCAAGTACTGAAAGAATCGTGTTCATAACTTCTTGCCTTCGCCAGTTGGTTATAGAGCTGAGAGAAACAAATGTGGCCTGGACAATTTCATACACACGGAGAGGTAGGAGTGAAAAGACAGACTGTTCAAGGGCCTTTCCTGATTCAGCTTTGCTACCTGCCTGAAGCCTCAGTTACAGAATCACACTGCTGACCTTTAGCTGCCTTGGGCCGAGCCGAGGGTGCTCAGAGTCTGAGCCGCTCACTCCCAGTGTTCTCCTTGCCAAGAGGAGCGCAGCTCGCTGCGCCGGTAACCCCCTAATGACAGTTTTGTCTTGCCATGTGGGCATGTGAAGAGACTTTCTTCTGTGAAAAGGGTTTGAAGGGCGTTTCCCGGGCGAGCTTCTTTGGGAGACTGGCCTCTTCATAATACAGTCAAGTAACTTCTTTTTGCTCTCCTAGGTACAGTTTTTAGTTACAGGAGAACCTTTTCATGTCTTTCCATGAAATGATGCTCAACAACCAATCCCAGTAATATTTCTTCACCACTCAGTGGGCTTTTAAAAATGTGTTGAGTTGACCACTTGTTCTTTAATTCAAAGGCTTCTCAAGAGAACAGTTCTAGTTGAAGGTGGCAGTTCAAAACAGGAAAAAAACTGGCAGTTGAGACCAAATAGGAAGTGACTATGCCATCAGCTCACACTGAGGAAAAGGAAGTCGTTGCCAGGACCTCTAAGAAAGGCAGTTGTGTAAAACTACCACCCTTCTACTTGCTCAGCTGAAGCTCCGTCACCCTGTGACAAAAACTTGCACGGTTTCATTACTGCTGGAAGCAGGAGAACGCGAGGCGAGCAGGGACTAACAGACACCCCTTGAAGAACTGTTATCAGGGACTAGCAGAAGTTTCTGGGCGCAGAAGCTCGATGCCGTAAACAAGAAAAGCTCCCGTCCCGCTCCTCTTCTTTCCCCATGGGCGTGTTGGCTTTTTAAGATTAGCTAACCTTCGGTAAGGCGTATGATGAGGTCCGCCACAAGGGGCCAAGTGCAGTCTAATGGAATTTTTACTGAGAAACTAGAAGACAGAATGTCTTTTTTCTACTTTCACTTTGCCCCCGTAGCCAGCCTAAATCACACCATCTTTCCCTCGCTGCTGTCTTTTCTCGAGTCCTTTCTTATGTCTTTCTTGTGCTGGGAGTTTGCTTTCTTGCAGGGTTAGCACCTAAGAGCAGTTCGTTGGACCAGTGTAGGTCCCGGGAGGCTTCACAGAGGAGGCGATATTTGAACTAAGCCTTGACAAATGAATAGATAAAGAACTGGGGTGAAGGGACAGAGGAGAGAGAGCGTCCCGGAAAGATGGACGAGCATGAATGAATGCCTATGCAACGAGTGTGCATAGCTCGTCACTTATGATCTGGTGAAAATACAGAGTCCGCTCTCAGTTCATATAGATTCTGAATTTATAGGTCTCAAATGAAGGAAGGGCACTTGCATTTTATTTTGTAAAAGCTGTGCTTAACCAGGAGTGGTGGTGCACACCAGTAACCCAGCACTCTGGGAGGCTGAGGCAGGAGGCAGTTCAAGCTCAGTCTGGGCAATTTAGCAACTCAGTGAGGCCCTGTGTAAAAATAAAAAATAAAGAGCTGGGGGTGTAGTTGACTGCGAAGACTCTGGGCTCAATCCCCAGTACCATTAAAAAAACTATAATAACATGTATTCTTGGTTAACAACCACTAGCTTAGAGAAACGGGAAGCTTTCTTCGAGGACTAGCTGGCAGTTTGCTCTTGAACACACAGATGGAGTTCATGAGGCATCCCAGCAATGAGGCTGGAAGTATAAGTTAGGGCCTGGCTGTGAACCACTGTGCAGGGTTTATTCTTGATCCCACTGGCTCCTAAGAGTCCTAAAGGGTTTTAAGGAAAAGAGGAGTTTGATCCAGATTTGTTTTTTCAACAGAAAACTCTGCTTATCACATAAAGCATACATCGGACATAGGAGAGAGTGGAAGCAGAGGGACCTATTAGGAGGCCGTTAGGAGGCCATTTAAAAAGTACAAAAGAGGGACCGAACTAAATTAATGGCTGTGAGAATATAGAGGAGGAGATAGATTCCAGAAATGATTTGAAGGTGGAATCAACGGCGTTCAATTGATTGGACGTGGACACGACCAAAGGGAGAGGTGTAAAATGCCAGGGACGTGTAGCTCAGGGGAACCGGACAGGCGATGCCCGCAAGTGAGCAGCGAAATACAGAAAAGCCGGGACTGGGGGAAAGAAAAGGAGTTCAGTTTGGGTACCCTGAGTCTGAGATGCCTACATGGCATCACATAAGTGGAAATGTCTGGAAGGTGGTTGAAAATAGCAAGAGGTCAGATTGCAAATACAGATTTGACAACTGCAGAGATGAATCCTTTGTGCCCTCATGGCAAAGTATCAATAAAGGAAATAAAAATAGAAACCAAGTTGGAACCATTCACTTCCTATTTAGAAAGCTACCTCTTGGATAATTGTCCTCTCTTTTGGACCAGTCAAATGCTGTCCGTGCCTACTGGCATCGTATCTATCTGCAGAAGGTATACCATTTTCTCCAGAGTAGTGATTGTTAATCTCGTGTCTGTAAGACTGTATGACTAAGGATTTCTGCTGTGTTCCTGTGTGCATAAATTGCCCTTTGAATACGTGATAATGACAGTAAAGAAAGGAACTGAGTAGAGGGCAAGAAATGATGCAAAGAGATCCGAATGCTACATCGCCAAGTTTTCTGGGATGCTTTTCTTGTATGCAACTGTAAAATAGATTATTGTGCACCAGAACAGTTTGTATTATATTTCCCATCCTACACTCAAAGAAAATGAGGTGGGAGATGACATACATGCCTGATTTCACAAAGCCAAGTTAGTGTCTCCTACAATGGAAAGAAAAGCAAGAACAATTTATTGCAATCTAAAGCACAGATTACTGGCAAAATCATGATTTTGCCTGCTGTGAAAGTGTGTAGCGACTTAAGTTAGTATTACTCCAATTTTTTAGAATCATACATACTACTCTGCTTCTTTCACTCTTTCTGTGCTATTGACCTTTTAGGAAACTTCACATATCCCTGTAGTTCACCATATGTGAAGGTAAGCATTCAAGTGGCTAACTGCCAACTTGAAATTAACACAGCTAAATCATGCTTTCCATATAAATTGTGAAAATGCTGGTAGACATTTACAACATGAGATCACGCAAGCATATACAACTAGATTGTATTTTAAATATTTTGTACACTACGTTTTTTATGTATTTTTATGCATTTTTCCCTCAGGGGTTACAAGAAACTGAAATATACCAACTCTTAAGTTTTAATGCTTCTTTTGTATCTGGTAATACACAGATTCCTGCTAGACAAATATAGAGAAATATTTGCTTACTATGTTGTGAAGGACTGATTTAGTTCATAAAATATATTTCTAAAAAGGCGTATTTTCTCTTTTTTTCCAGACTCTAAAGGTATAAAAAGGTTATTGCTGTATGGAAAGGTCATTTATATGAACAATAGCAGCCGAACTGTGTCTGGGTTGTAAAATGCTGGGTTATTGAATAGTTTTCCTAGCAAAAAAGTAAAATGTTTAAAGCGAGTGTGCTTGACACAACGTTGCACTCTCGGTCCTCTACTGTGGTTCTGCACACAGTAAATGAGGCACGAAGTAATTCTTTCATGGTCCTGAAGGCCGAAGCCCAAGCCACACTTAAATGAATGTAAATGGAGGGATTAATTATAACAGCTATCATTTATATAATGTTCACTCTGTCTCAGGCATGGCTGCAGTTTACACACGATACCTCAACTCACTCCACGAGCTAGCTACTGTAACCATCATATCATCCCCCCCACTTGACAGATGAAGAAACTGAAGCTCAGACAGATTAAATAACTCTTTGGTCAGATGGAAGATAGGATATCAGTTAAATTTGAATTTTTAATCAATGATGAATAATTCTGCATGAGACATGTTTATACTTAAGCAGTATTGATTATCTGAAATTCAGATTTAACTGGATGTCCTAGATTTTTATTTGCTAAATCAGACAAGACTATAAGCCAAGGTCATACAGTTATTAAGATGAGGAACCAGAATTTTCACTCAGGGAGTATAATATCAGACTTCATGATTTTAACCTTCACATTTATACTGATTATAAAGAACGGAAGTTAGGATGCTTTCTACCTATATTTGGAGTATTGAAAAACATCATGACTAATGGCTAAGCCTCATGGTCAAGATCACAGATCTATTAGAGCTTTGAGTATATTTTAATATACTCTGATTATTAATATAATTCAATAACAATATGTGGAATCTGAATTTTCATTCCAAACGTGATAACATCCATAGTAATTTCAAACTGATTTTTTCTTTAGTGCTTTCCATGGAAGAGATTAAGGAAAAGTGTGATTCACTGTAATGATCCACTATAATGAGCGGAATTATCTGGTCAGTACTGTTGCTCAAAACACCTTTCCCTTCCATTACAAAGCAGCTTTGTATTCTTTGTAAAGGATAAGAGCTTTCTTTCAGTAAAAGCTTTTTAAAAGAAAAATGTATTTACTCATATCGTTTTCGTTTGATATTTTTACTCTAAAACAGGCAGTGAGACGTTTTTTTGAAAGATAGTGCAATTCATTGGGAGGAAAATATGGGCTTCGGCGCCTGGCAGTCCTCGTTAGGGTGCGTGAAGTTGATGTCTGGACCTCATTTTCTTTATCTGAAAAATGGGGATTATTAATATCTACATCGAATGGTAATGATGACAGTGAAATGCCGTAATGAACTCAAACTGCTCTAATGCAATATCTGGTACAGAATTGACAATTTGCAAAAAGTGGTACTTCTCTCTCCTGTCCATTTGTCCCTTCCCCGAGCCTCTGCTACTCTTAGCGGCCCTTATGAGTCTCTGAAAATCTAACCCTTATTTAGGAAAGCATTTCGGCTTGTCCAGACATTACACAACAATCAAGGGTAGAGTCCTTTGGAATCCAGAGTGCCTACAATGCTTTCCTTCCTTTCCTTCCGTGGTTTTCCGAATCCCTAAAATGTTTATATTCAAACAAAAGACTCCACTGTGATTTCTGCACTTCTGCTCTGAGAGAGAGAGAGAGAGAGAGAGAGAATTGAAGGAAGAAAATAGAAACCGAGCTTTGGTAAATGGGGAGGGGTTGAAGGGAGCAGGAGGGAATGGGAAAAGAGAACTAAGATATTATGTACAGGTACAAATTCGCAGGGATGAACGTGGTCATTATGTATGGCAAACACATGTTAATAAAAAAGGAAAGCAATTTTTAAAAAATAAGAATAGTCTTAGAATTTCAAGTTGGAATTTATATACTTCAGTTTCCTTTAAGAGACACCAAGAGACGCAAAAATGGATGGCAAAGGCAAGGAAATGATGTCATTAAAATATTTTCCCTTTTTTATCCTCTAAGTGTGTATGTATACACATGTCCACTGAATCAAAACGTAGTGATGTATGATGAGAGGAAGTACCGAATGAGATGTAGTTAGGGTCAAGTAAATAAAAGGTCATGATAAGTTTAGAAAGCAAGTAACCTTGATACTGAGAAAAAATGAATTCCGAGATGTAGCACAGAATATAGTATGTTAAGAACAGAGAGTCCAGAGGCAGATTACTGAGTTTCAAATCCTAGTTTAGGCAACATATTACCTCTGTGACTGCAGCAAGGTAGATTTCTTGTACCTCAGTTTTTTCATCTGCCAAAAGAAGATGTTAAAAGTATCCACTAATCAAGTCGACTTAAATAAAGGCTTAAATGAGTGTTTCTATTTAAACTTTCATTAAAGTATGAGATACCTACCGAAACAGGCACAAATTCTAAGTGGGCAACAACTCAGTGAATTTTCACGAAGTTAACACATTCACGCATGTGTCACCCAGATCACAAAGAAGCACACTGCCTGCACCCCAGCTGTCTGCATTGGAACTTGCGGTGGGGATCTACAGAAAGTCCCTAGAACAGCGTGTGCAGCCAGGTAAGTCGATGTAAACTTGGCGGTGGGATTTGCACAGTAAGAAAGTAGCTATGATTTTTGGAATAGGATTCTTAATGGAAATAATAAAAAGCAAATCATGAAATAAAGCACATGACAATAAAGTTAAATGAGACAAGCCAATTTTTAAAAATTGGAGTTCTTAACATTTTCCATCCATAAGTTATATCTATTGTATACTCCATGGGAAGAAAAATACATTCCTTTTGAGACATCAAAGCAAACATATTCCCAAACATTTCAGGACAATCCCAAATAAGAATTTTTACTAAAATATTTAAAAGACTAATAGATGAAAAACGAGTTTGGCAGAAGCTTTCTAGGCCTCTGTTTCCTTATTGTAAAATGAAGAGAATTAGGCCCTCTCTACAGTTCTTTCCACCACTGACGTTTAATGATTCTATGAAAAACTTTCTTAAAAAGCAAAGTCTGGAAATCTCCGGAGTATTGTTTTATAGCCTAACAATAAATCTAGAGTCCCAGTCCCAGACAAACATGACCTTTCGGGAGGAAGGCGGCCGGTTTCTGCAAGGGAAATCATGTCTGACTAATCTATTAGCACCCCTCAAGAGAGTAAATAGCATATGGACAAGGAGGAATCAAGGGATAGAATTTACTCAGACTTTATAAAATGTCCTTGACAAGCTTCCATATTTTTGACTATTTTCTGGTTAAATGAGCCCCTATGGGATTTGAGAAACTTTTTTTTTTCCACGAAAGGGAAGCTAAGCTAACTTACAGAATGAATTGAATAGGAAAAAGTGGGTGCTTCTCACGATGGGGATGTGTCAGCCCCAAGATTCCCATGGGCCCCAGCTTATTTAAGTGTTACGAGTAATACACAATTAGGTATGTGCAATGTATTTGTGTTTGTAGCTGGCACTAGCTCTTCTCAGTAGCGAAATGACAAACTAATGTAGGATACACGGCAAGAAAGTGTCTTGAGATTGAAGGGGTGGGAAAAAAGAAAGAAGAGATCGTCTTTGTAAGGTATACAGAAAAAAATTAAGTGTACAAAAATTAATTAAATGTGTTGTTAGCTATGGCTCTGGAAGATGATCTAAGAGTTTAAAATTATTTCTGGAACAATTTCAGCTCACTGTGCCACTCTGGCCAGAAAAGACCAGCAAAATTCTGTAAGTCAACAAGGAAAAGACAAGAAATAAAATAACACGTCATCCTATTTTTGAAAAATAGTTAATTTTTTAAAATACTTTGCAGCTATATCTGCAACATAATGTTAAATTCAAGGCACAACAGGTCAAGAAAGGTAGTACAGAGACGGATAGCAGGAATGAGGGGATGAGAAGGTGCTGGATGGAGTCAGGTGTCAAGCGTCATCATCCGTTAACCCCAAAAGATGGAGACAGAGGCAATGGCCAAAGTCCACCCTGATACTAGTACTGTGAGGAACGACGGCTCCTGCGGAGTTTGCTCTGTGCCCAGCACACGTCTGAGCACCGAATCATTCAGTACTGCTAATCCTGTAAGTAGGTTGTATTACTTCTTTCATTGTAAAAGCATCGCAAACGGTTTGTACAGAGTCAACAGTGATCACAGCTATCTACTGGCTAGAGCTCAGCACAGACCTTGAAACTCAAAAGTCAAATCCAAGACAAACTAAAGGAAGTGAGACTTTATACACTGGGCAGTAAACCTGTGGGACTCATCCCTCCCTCAAGCAACATACAAATGAGAGTTAAATTGATTCAAAGAGCTGGGCATGGTGGTGCACGCCTGTAGTCCCAGCACTCAGGAGTCTGAGGCAGGAGGATTGCATTGAGTTCAAGGCCAGTCTGGGCTACATAGTGAGTTCAAGGCAGCCTGAACGACATAGTAAGACACTGTCTCAGAGAGAGAGAGAGAGAGAGAGAGAGAGAGAGAGAGAGAGAGAGAGAGAGAGTGTGTGTCAAGGATCTGCATTAAAACAAAGCCAATATATCATACTAAAAGAATCTTATGAATTGTCTTAAACCTTTGAGGTTGTCCTTAAAGAAAACAACCATACCCTCTCCGCTCCTATCACCAACTCAGCTCGATTCTTTCCTTAAAAACGTCTGGGCTGGCCCAGGCATGGACCCATCTGTTTGTAATCCCAGCTATTCAGGTAGGCTGAGGCAGGGGGATCATAAATTTGAGGTCAGACTGGTCAGCTTAGCAAGATTTTGTCACATATAAATACATTTTTTAAAGGGCTAGGATGTAACTCAGCATTACCTGGTACCATAAAAATAAAATAAAATAAATAAATGAAAATTCTGTTCTGAGGGACAAGAAACTGGCTGAGTGTGGCTCTTTTAAATTATGGCATAAATAGAGGAATGGTAATTAAATTCCTTATGGCTATCTCAATATGGTTATAATTCATAATATGCTCAAGTCTGTATTAATTGATAGCCTAAATTACCAAAAAAAAAAAACCTATCAAAAGCAAAGCTTTGTAGTCTATAGAAATGGAATACATTTAAAGAATGACCTCCTGAAGAATGAATTGTGACAAAGAGAGTAAGTACAGGATTTTTTCCTTTAGCGTCTGTTACTACTCCCCATTTATTCTGGGTTATTTCATGCTACTGTTTCTATTAAAAATGTGTTTCAGAGCAAACAGGTTGCATACAAGGAAAAAAATTGGAAATTAGGTTACACAAGAATCCCTGCATCAAAATCCTCCTCATGAAAGCCAGCAATAGACTCATCTGGTGTAGCTTGGGGCATCTTCTGTTTTACAGAAGGCATTGTGGGACATCGTGGTTTCCACCAAATGTGCCAGCATCCTGTCTTGCCTTCGTGACCTCTACCCAGGTTGAAGCACATCATGAAGGAGAGCAGAAGAGAAGAAAGACTGGAAAGAACAATCAAGTTCACAGATAACTAGTCTCATTAGTAGAGAGGAATTATGGAAATAAAAATGAAAACAACGTGGAGATCTGAAAAACAGAGGAAGGGGGAAAAGACAAATGAAAAGATAAGAGTGCACAAAAATTGTTTAAGAAAGGAAATAGGACCAAATATGGTTTTAAATGGTAATAGCAGTAGGGAGGCCACGAGCAAAATGGTGAGACTAGCTGCTCAGTAGCACTCCTACTTCTCATAGCAAAGTCCCAGCCTCCCTTTCAATCCCCTCACCTGTGAAATGTAGATAACACCTTTTGCTTCTATTACTGTTTAGAACGCTTTCACATCCGTTCATGTATTTGATCCTCCAAGGTACCCTTGGAGGTAATCATCACTCTTATTCTACAGATAAGAGCACGAAAGCTCACGAAGGTTAGGTAGCTTGTCCTGGATAAAGGAAAAGGACTCAGTACCCTCCAAAATTGTGTTTGACGTGAGACAACCAGAACTCCCTGGGCACTGGCGTGTGGTGAGGGAGCCCGTGTCTGTGTGCAGGCAGTGTGAGGTCAAGGTTGTGAGTATGAGTCACAGAGAGCGCAGTATGAGTCCTGGCTCTGCCCCTTCATTATCTGAATCCCGGGGTCACCTTCTCTTTCCTCACTTTGAAGATGAGGATAATGTGCTACCTCATAAGAGCTGTCGTAAGGATTCAGCGACACAGCGGGTGAAATGTGCTTAGTACAATGCAAAGCATATGGGAAACAAGCAAAAATATGGAATCCACTGGAAGGAGTATTAGTACTGATATTGGGTGCACACGCTAGCCCTGAAGATGGAGTCTCTGGCCCTAAGGTGGATCTAACCACTAGTGACTAGGCTGTAGGAAAACTGAACCAAACACAGTTGATCCAAGTGAAGAAAGAAAAAGGAAACTGAGCTTTGCAAGATGGAACTAGGCAAAGCTACCAGGACTAGGTTGCACTATCCTTCTCAAACTGGAGCACACATCAGAATCCCCTGAAGGGCTTGTTAAAACACGGATGGCTGGGCTCTCTCTCAGAATTTCTGATTCAGCAGTTCTGGGCTGGGGCCTGAGAATTTGTACTTCTAATGAGTTCCCTGGCGTCACTGATGATAATGGCCTACCTGGGAAGCCCTCTTTAAGAATTGTTGACTTGGAATAAAGAATCCTAGGACTTTAGTCCTGTGCAGTTCTGGTCATCAGAATTTCCTTGAATTTGTATTCTCTTTTCTTAGTAAATATCCACTTGAAAAATGGCATCCCTCCTTGGGCAGAACAAAGAGAATTTCCCATCTCTGGTCTGGGGGAGTTAGTGAAACCAGGGGACTGCTGGAAGCCAGGGCTGCTGGTGACAAAGGCTGTCCGAACTGGAAGGCCGGCGCAAGGCTCTAGAGTACGACAAAGGTCAAAACGCAGAAGAAACAGAGTTCAAGACAGCTGGGATAAGTGATCCTTCCCCAGCTTGGATTTTTCCCTCGCAAGCTTTTTCTTGCTAGAACTTTTTATCCCTTTTACAACCACTATGACATTTGGTGAGGAGTGCAGGAAGGATTCACCCCATGTTGCATTTTTCCTCCTCTCTTGTTTCAGTCTTCATTGTCCACAAAACCAGAGTGTACCTCTTGGAGAGCCTTGAACAGCACAGATCATGACAATCTGAGCAAAAAATTGAACAAAATCAGACGTCTCTCTTGAGACAAAGAGTGTGCTCTGTACCTTGTATCGTATTACAGCAAATTTGAAAAACAAAGGCTGTGTTCCAATGTACTGCCTGGCAGTTGTCAGTAACTAAGCCTCTGCTACCTGTTAGACACAGTTAATGAAGCAGTCTGTGTTTATAAATTCAAGGATTTGTCTTGGGAAAGAGTTCCTCAGTAGAAGGAGAATGTTGGCCTTGCATTTAGACTTCTGGATTAGAAATCATCTGTCCCCTGAATTTCAAAGGGGTGAAAGAACTTGTGGTCTTACTTATTAATGAGATTATATATTTAAATTGCAAATCTTTGGAAACTGAAACACAAACACAAAAGTCCGGTATGATTATAAAAACGTTAAGTTTTTTCAGCTCCCAAGGCAGAGATCCTTTGGCTTAGGGATTCCATCTAGGGCGTCTGGGCCTGCTCAAGGCTGTTAAGCTATCAGGTATTTGCCTGTACCAACCTGTCCACATTACATGAAAACAGGCCTCCCTCATTCTTTCAGAATTCATGGCTCTTGTCCTGAACCATTCACCCCAGCTTATCTCCTACTCTAATTCCTAACTCTTCCTCAGTCCCTTCTAATTTCTGACCGCATGACTCATTTTTCCTTTTACTGCTTTGCCTCACCCTAGAACCTGGCACTTGGTATTATTTCTCCAACTTGAAGCTTTGCAGTCCTCTTTGGCAATCGTCAGCGTCCCTCCTCGGCTACATTTCTCTCGTGCACGGGAGAGTACACCAGTGGGACCAGCCTACTCCCTGAGCACTAATACCTTCTCACACAGGTATCCCTGCCCAGTAGACCTAGTCCTGGGAGCAGAACTCAGACCAGAAAGATGCGTGCCTCCTGGGTACTGCTCTCCAAAGGTACAGAAAACAAATGGGAAGGGAAGAATTTGGTTACCCGATCACTACATACAAAAAAGCCAATTGAGTTTCAACCTGGTCTAAAGCACACGAGGAAGATTAGTTTATAGCATATAAATATTTAGTAGTTCCAACTTCTCAGATTTGAAGAATCATTATTTATTCCCCCCTCTCCTTCATATCCACCTGTCCCTAGCAGTCTACTCATTAATTGATGGTCAGGACTTATTAATTCGGTCCCCCATGTCTTTTGAATCCATCTGTCTTGCCTGAGCTGCTTGCAGTGGTATCTTAATAACTGGTGTCCCTTTCTCCAGGGGCTCCTTCTCCCCCATCCCACTGTTCTATGCCCCTCTTCCCCTACCAGTCAATTCTCCACACCCCCACCAAAGGAGTCCTTCTAAATGCAGATCTGATTTTGTTAAACCCGCTTTTAACAGTTTTTCCACCTTGTATGTTACTGATCGCTCTTATATGATTTAGGTTTTTAAAAGATAGAATTTTCTAATTAGAACAACCATACTGATCTGCTATGTCTGTATTTCACTCAGAGTATTTTTACAGCTATTGTATAATTTTTTAAAGCAACCCCAAGACTTAGATCTTATTTTATCTTTACATTTGAAGAGAGTGTGTTTTTACTTTTAGTGAATGGTACATACATAGTTTGAGGTAGATATTTAAAAATTAAATTTGCATTGGCTAAATGAACAGATTAGGTAATACTAAAGAAATATCAAACTTTTAGCTCCAGATAATGAATTCATTAAGTCTTATTCGGATGCTGGTACATTTTTAGTTGTTTAGACCATGTAATTACCGAGGTCAAAGTTGGTGGTTCAATTTCCATTTGTTTAAGTTAGCCTCATTGAATTTCATGGACATAGTCTGCAACGCTAACCTCAGCAAGCTATTTCACAATTGTTGGTCCCAATGGAAACTGGATAAAAGAATACAGATAAATCTATACCATGACTCCATTCTTATTACCTGAATCTGTAAATATACCCGTAGCTCCACAGTGTTATGTAGGTTTTCATATATGCAGTGATACTAAGAATTTTTAATGACAGTCATTTAGACAAAGAGATAAAATGCTTTTCCAAAACGATACTGTGAGGACCCCAAAGGATACTCTACAAACGCCAAATTCTAATAGCGGCTTTCTAGTGAGACAATTGTAATTTACTAATGCTACTTTCATCTCTACTAAAGACTTAGGTAACAATTATTAATGTAGCTTCAGATAACCCTCAAATAGTTGTACACATTAATTTCTACATTCTCCCTGGAATGAATAATGCAATATTGTCCAGATTATACTGGCTTTCTCATTCACAAAAATGTGATGAACACTAGGCTCAAACTCTGTACTCATGACATCATAAATTGCTTGTGTGGTAGCACTGAGAAGACTCTGACCTGGAATTTTCGAATTCCCTCTTGTTTACTCAAGGTCAAAACAAGAAATAATTGTTAATATGCAAACATCTATGGAAAGAGTGACAAATCTTTGTCAGTCATTAGCACCTAGATATGAATTAATTTATCAGATCCCTCTACCTAACATTTAAGGATAACATCTGACTGGTGTGTTTTGAAGGGAAGATAGTGAAGGGAAGGGTGCATTTTCCCAAAGAACAGGCTTAGGTTGCATCCACAGATACAGCAAAGCTGGACGCAGAGGAAGCCCTTTCCTGCTCACCTACGAACTGTGTGTGATGTTTGATCAACCTGTAAGATGTAATTTTCCTTCACAAAAACAATTAAGAAGAAGAAGATATGGTACACACTCCTTTTCAGGATGGGAGTTTAGAGGCAAGACGTAACTAATAACCCATTCAAAGGTCATGTTTAGTTCAATCGCATAGAATTTTAACTGACTGTTTGGAGCAAATAACATTTGCTGTTGGACCTGAGGATGTTTTTCTTGTTAAGAGGCTGCTGATTAGGAGGTATAAACAAACCTCAAATCACTGAGTTACAACTATTGCTTATTTAGAACATAAACAATGATCACTTACCTATGTGACTAAATGTGACCGGGATACCAGGTTTGACGGAATGTCAGAAGTATGGCTGCTGTCACCCGCACAGTAGGCCATCACACTCATTTCTTGCTTGGAGGCATAGCAGAGAGGGCTGGAGTGTGGGTGACTGGCTTGTCATCTTGACTTGCTGTTACGATTCGAGCAATCTTTTTTGCTTCTCTATCCTGCACAAGTGACATTTTCTTTAGTTACGAGAAACATAGTCTGGATACCTGTTTCTAAGGAACAAAGTCATGATTTGGTTCTGCCACATTCAAGAATGGAAGTTTTAGGGGCTCGGTGGTGAGTTAAGCACTCCCTCTAAGTTCCAACTCCAGCACACACACATACACACACACACACACGCACATGCGCACGCATACACACAATATAAGTTTTCAAGTCAATGGCAAATAGTAAACATTTGTATATAGCACTTTCTAGCATATAGTGCACATTTACACATGATCACACTTAATTCCCACAAGACCTGGGAGGTAGGTTGTAGCTATTTTTAGTTCTACTATGAGGAAACTGAATTTCCAGGGTAGAAAAGACTTACTGCAAACGTCACAGCTGATAAGTGGTGAACCTTTCAAATTGGACTCCAAATTCTAGGCTCTTAGGTGTGATTCTAGGCATCACACCTAATGTTGATTAATACTATCACCATCTAGCAGAATTCCCAGTCTAATATTCTTATGTCCGACCTCTCCTTCAAGCTCTTTCTTCTGTTAGTCATGAGAGGCTACTTGCTTTGCTTCCATAATGATTCCAAGTCTACCTACTTTGAACTACCTCTCCTCATCTTCATGCCTCTAGTGTGGGCCATCATTGTTTCCCACTTGGATTACTGCAGTAGTTTCTTAATCGGTCCGCTCCTGATCTTCTGATGTGTGCTTTGCATTGCTGCTAGAGTGGGCCGTGTAGAAGCGCAAGTCTGAACATGATGTGCCTGTACTTAAAACTGCTCAGTGGCTCCGGGTGCCTTCGGAAAGAAGTACCAAGTCTGTAATACAACCCTGCTTCGTGCCTTTCCCTTTCTTCTTCTTCTAAACCTCATGTGCTGCTCCGACAAGCGCTAGTGCTCTTCTTCCTGAATAGCTCTTGATGTTTCCGCCTTTATTTTTCCTCCTGTTGTCTACCTTATCTTGCAGGAACAACCTACGGCAAATGTCTTCAGTGAACTTTGTCACCTGATGTAGTGCCTCCATGCATCTTCATATAAACACCTGCTGTGGTACTTAACGGGCTCAGCTGTAATCATTAAGTCGCATATTCATCTGACTCACTAGAGCGGTGGTCGTGAACCTGCAGTACGAATGTCCCAGCGGGCTGCTTGTGTCACTGAAAGCTCTGAAAGTTTTGCCATCACTGCTGTAGACTCCTAGGGAAGAGCGAAGACAGCTGTAGTGAAGCATATGCTCAATATTTTTGCCTAACATAGTGTTTGTAATGTAGCAGGTAGGAAGTAAAAATGTTAACGTCAAGTTCATAAGCAATCATTAATTATGTACTATGTGCTCAGCTTTGCAAAATGTAGTGAGGCAGTAGCTCCAAGCCTTACTGAAGAAAGAATTATACAATTCATTTTACTAAGAAACAGCATAAAACATTTTCTGACTGGGAGATTGTATGGTACAGAATGAACATCTAGAGCAGTTCAGAGGATTTGAAGCTCGGGGGGCAGCTCTTTTCTGAGCCGTGATAACCACTTAGGAAGGGCAACAGCAATGGAATAGCAACTGCCATAGTACTCATTGTATATCACATTCAATAAAACCAAATCCTCTGAAAGCTGAAGGTGTTTTGTGTTATTTAGAGAGAAATACTATTCCCCAAGAGAGTCACTCAGGTAAAGTACTTAGAAACTGAAACTAAATACCGCCTAGTGTTGGGAGGCAGAATTGTACATGACTGGGATGTGATATGGTTGAAATTTCTTCATTAATGGGATTCATCAGCATTATTTCCACTGAGGAGAATAAATCATGCTTGCTTTGCATTTAACCAGTCGGTTTGAGTAAAACAAGGTGGACAGTAGGTGCTGCCCACTGGGCTGTGTCTCCTAAGCTAGCACTGGCAGCTCACTTGAACGGAATATATGCCGGTGGCTTTCCTGATTTTGGCTGTCATCCTCTGCAAGAATATAGCACAGCTCATGTTAAAGTTTCCTGCCACTGCCAGGTATCTAACTGGGGAGCTGTATTCGTCCTCTCAAGAGTGCTTGTGAACAGCCATCTTACCACAGTAGTGAGTGGGAAATAGTTATTTTCATGTATAAGTGGGAGACTTTGAGTATTTTTCTCAGTGAAGTTTAAGTAAATTGGAATTATCTTTAAAACCTAGAAGTGAAATGTCGTTAATCATCAGGGAAATGCAAATTAAAACCACAAGGAGGTATCATGTCCACCACCTGTCAGAATGGCTATGATCACAAAAAGAAAAGACAGCAAGTATTAAGGGGGATGTAAAACCATTATGCCTGTTGGGCGATGCAAAATAAGCCCAGCCACAGTGGGAAAAAGTAGAGAATCCTTTAAAAAATTTTAAAAAATGGCTAGGAGTATAGTTCCATTATAGAGCATTTGCTTATCCTGTGCAAGGCCCTGGATGTGATCCCCAACACCACAGAATGTGAATAAATCTAAAAAATAGAAGTACCATATGATCCAGTCATTCTCCTTCTGGGTATTTAAAAAATGATAGTTTCACCTAATTGGTGCCATCTATACTCTCATGTTCATTATAGCACTACTCATAATAGTCAAGATGTGGACTCAAGCTAAACACCCATGAACAGATGAATAGGTAAAGAAGATGTGTCACACATAAGCACAGCAGAGCCTTCCTCAGTAGGACCCCAATAGCACAAGAATTAATATCAAGAATCAACAAATGAGACTGTGTCAAATTAAACAGCTTCTGCATGGCAAAGAAAACAATCAGCAGAGTGAAGAGACAACCTACAGAATGGGAGTAAATCTATTTTTCAAAAATCCCAATCGATAAATGGGCAATGGAATGGGCAGTTCTCAAATGAGTGAGTATAAATGGCCAATAAGTATATGAAAAACATGCAGCATCTTTAGTCACTAGGGAAATGTAAATCAGAACTATGTTGAGATTTCATTTTACCCCAGTCAGAACGACCATCATTAAGAATACAAAAAACAATGAGTGCTGGTATCTGTGGGGGTAGGGGAGGAGCAGGTAGAGAAGAAACTCTCCTACACTGCTGGTAGGAATGTAAACTAGTACAATCACTATGGTGATTCCTCCAAAACTAACCATAGATATGTCCTTTGATCCAGGTGTATCACTCCTTGGTAAATTTCCAAAAGAATGAAAGACAGTATACTGTAGTTATACATACATACCTATGTCTGTGGCAGTAGAATCCGCAAGAGGAAACAGCCTAAATGTCCACCAACAGATGAATGGATACAGAAAATGTGATATAGATACATGATGGAATATTATTCAGCTTAAAGAAGAACTAAATCATGTAATTTGCAGGAAAATGGATGGAACTGGAAAGTGAAATAAGCCAGTTACAGAAAGTTAATAAGTAGATGTTTTTTCTTATATGAGAAATCCAAAAACATAAAATAAAGGAGAGATGATAGGCAACTAGAAGGTAGACTTTTAGAGACAGGGAAATGAATGGGGGAGAAGGAAGGGGCATATTAGAAATGAAAATAAACAAAATATGTTATATGCATATATCAATACAGTATACTGAAATGAATCTCCTCATTCTGAGTTACTAATATTCACTAATAAAAAAGAAGAAAATATGCTGCTTATGCACAGTGGAATACTATTCAGCCTTTAAAAAGGAGAAAATCGTGTTATTTGCAACAAAGATAAATCTTGCAGACATTATGCTAAGTGAAATAAGCCAGTCACAGAAGGACACGTACTGCATATTTCCCCCTCCCTCCTCTTTCTTTTCTCTTTAATTTGCTAAAGTAAAAAACCTATTCCTGAGATATGGAAAATGTCCTATTTTTCTTCTGATAGTTCCCCTATTTAGCCTCTTTTCACACTTTGGCATTGTCAGGCTTTTTCTAAAGGCTTAGTTTATATTGAATAATTGTTTCAGATTCTATAGAAATAAAACTGCCTCAATTGCAAATTCATTTTTATATGTTTATCATTTCTGTTTATATACATTATTTATATCTTGAAGACAAACCATTGGATGGATTGGTAAATTTTATCACTAAGCTCTTAAGTTTCTTACCCATGGATAAGTACTAAGTAAAGGTAAAAGAGTGGGAATAGTATGAGATTCATTTAATATATAATAAAAGACGAAGAGTACTTGGTTAAGTCTCTTTTTGTTTGGTGCCAGGGATGGAACTCAGGGCCTTGTGCTTGCTAGGCAGGCACTCTAACCACTGAGCTAAATCCCCAGCCCCTGCTTAAGTCTTTTGCCTTCTACACAAATGCATATTACTATTTTTCTACTTTTATTCAAAGAAAATATTTCATCCTAGAGAATATTTTTGTCTCCCAATCACATTTAATTCTCCACACTCCCATCGCCCTACTACATTTCCCACATAGTTTTCTTGAGACTTATGACCTATTTCTTAGGATTCAAACCAATATTCATAAGACGACATATCTACTCAGCCAAGAAGCAGCAACTCTTCAGCAGAAGAACATGCAGTAGCCTGGAGCAGGCGAAGTCATGTCAAAAGGCCTCAGCCACTGGGATGCTGATGGGAACAAAGTACCAGGGACCCAGGAGCCCAGGTGGCTGGCAGCGAGGTTAGCCAGGAGACATCAGAGTGATCTGCACACGGGTGCTGGAGCTGGGGATGAGGGGCCCATTTCACATTAAACGTGATAACAAAGCGCTTACTGAATGGTTTCAGTTGGGCCCATGATAGGAATAGAGGAACGAAGGAAACTGCTCCCTGGATTTCTGCCTTGGAAAACTGAGTAACATCCGAATCCAATTTTTCTAATAAATCATTTGGAAACTAAATCCAGTTTTGGAATATCTGCATTACTTTTCTTTCCACATTATCATTCATTCACAATCCTTTATTAAGCACTTGCTGCAAACAGCTTTAGGAGCTAGAGTGAGAAGAAAATAAAAGATGTCCTTAAAAAAAAAAGACACAGATATGCTTTGCGGAGATCTGTGTGGGGGATATTATTGAAGAAAACAGAGTTGACGCATCTTTATGCAGGCTACGTGTAGAAGCCTGTGCTTATTGCTGTGTAGGACACGTGTGAGCATTGAAAACCCAGCCCTCTGCTCTTCAGTTGTTCAGTTTGTTGCACAGGGGTCCTTTAGCCAGACCAAGAATGGGGAAAGGAGGTGGTAGCACCTTAGTTGGTAGATTGTGAAGGATTACTTGAGGTATTTTAAGAGAACTAACAGAGTAGACAAGCTGTGATGGGAGATCATAAACTGGCAGAAACTGGCTGGAGAGCTGAGAAAGGAGAAACTGGAAGATCCAAAACAGAGAGTCCTAGACACATGGCTGTGAGTAATCCTGGATAGAACCTCCTAAGACAGAAAAGCACGAACTACATAGGAACATTCATAGACAGAGCAAGAGCTGTGGCATGAGTTGTGGCAGGAAGATAAAAAGGGAAATCCACTGAGCAGAGAAGTGTGAATGCACCAGTTTCTTTTGGTGACAAAGGGGCAGACTGAATAGGCAGAAATGGGTTCTACTGGAGTCAAATGTATTCCACATAGGGTTGAAACAAAACAAACCTTACTTCTCCAGGAACTAGCATGAGAACCAAGGAGAGTAGCTCCACCCTGGACTGTGGGGCGAAAGTAAAGTAGAACGACCAGAATCCTCATCGCTCTAATTCCTGTGATTAAAAAGACATGCCAGCAGATAGATCTTGAAGAGGATCTAAGCGGGGCTTATATTTTCACAAAGTGAGTCAATGTGAACTGTACCTGGGAGAAACTTAACTGGTTATGTAGTACCTAGCTTGATATTTCTTTGTATTGCAAGGAGGCTTAGTTAGAAATCTAAATTACTTATTTTGCTGATTCTTAGTAGATAAGATGAAAGAAATGGAATGCTACTCGAAAATCTGGACGGCCAGGTGAAAATGGGGACATACAACCCTGGGTAAAGAAAACTCCGGTCCCATCACGCATACCATCTCAAGAACCTGAGATATGCCACGGTGGAGAAATGATTCCTCAGGGATTGAATTTCCCACCATTAGATTATATCCTCCATGGCCTCTTTGGAATTGCACATTCTAATTGAACTGAAAATACTCTTACCTCCAGTGAATAACACTTTATGTACTTGTTTACCTTTGTTTCCATCCACTCAACAAACAATGAGAGCCTGGCACTGTGTTAGTGCATACACATATGTATAAAACCTAATCTTTATCCTCAAAAAGCTTGCAGTTTATCTGAGTGCAGGGCCTCAGATGAGAGTGGTATGGGAAATTCATCTTATGCAAAGGTGTAGGTGGGTAAAGTAAGATGGTGGAGAGACTGGAATTTGCGGGAGTCTTGGCAAAGTTCAGAGCCTGAAACTCTGCGAAGGATGATAATTTAAAATTTTAAGCACCTGGGAAGGTGCGAGAAGGATGTCAAGAGAAAGAGTATGGTGGGAGGATAGTAAATTCTGTGGATTAGAACACAGATAATAAAGCATATACGGGGGAAAGAGGAAAAAGTCAAAACCCCAAGAGACTAAGTTTTCTAAATTTATAGTGAATAGAATAGAACGTCTGTAATTTGTGCATGTGTGTGCGTGTGTGTGAGTGTGTGTGTGTGTGTGTGTGTGTGTGTGTGTGTGAAAGAGAGAGAGAGAGAAACTGGAGGTTCTGTCAACCCTCTTAAGCACTGGTAACAGGGTGGAGGCTGTAACCACTAAAACAAAAGCAACGAGATCAGTTAGCCTAAATTGAACTTTAAAAAAGAGGAAGTGAGGAAAGTTTGTTTGTGAGCCCTGGTGGCAGGAAATCCTGTGACTAACCTTATTTCACACATCTCAGATTATTCAAAGGGATCTTAACTTTCTTAAGAACAGCACTTAAAATGGAAGGGGTTGTCTCGCTGATGTCTGGGAAGAGCTGACACCCTTGCTAAGTAAACTAATCCAATTTGAGTTGCCCTTTACTGTGCGAATGGATGTTTTAGGGAACATGGCCCCCTGGAGTTTCCAGTCAATAGAGTAATGCAACATTAACAAATGGCATTCGACTGTATTAAATAAAAATGCCAACATATTGGAAGCAAATGAAATCAACAGGCCACCCTCTTTTTACTTACAGGAGTGTTTTCAGAAGGCTGAAAGCAGCTGTTACAGATGAGTTGCGATCACTTTCAATAGGACGGGTGGAAGCATGGACTACGATGAGGACTGAAGGGGGCTGAAGAGTAGGTGAGGAGGGCGAGAGATGACGGTCAGATCGGCACAACAGCAACCAGGCAAGTGATGACATGTATTCCTGCTAGGGCGCAGTGACGGGAAGGAGCCCCTGTGCCAGGCTAGGTGGCCCATTAGCTGGAGGAGTTAGGGTTACAACCACCCGGAGCTCTAATTTCCAGCTGAAGGTGCGATTGTGGCAAGAAGGGGGGTCTCAGACTTATCTTCCATCCACTGAGGGTGAAAATGCACCTCAGGCAAACACACAGGCACTTCGCTTTTTGTGTTTGAGAAGTGTATATAAAGCATGCTCAGTTTTCTGAAGACAGTGAAGAAAGTGTGAAAATTGTTTGCCATGTACGTTGAGAGCTGGCATGGCTCAGACCAACTGGATTTTCTAAATTGTCGCAGATCTAGCAGGACCCTCATTACAATACATCACATCACTGCACTCCTTGATGGAGTCAACAGGACTCTCACCGAGAGTCTAGTCCTCTCACAAATAGAATCATCCTCCCAGAGGGGCACAGACCATGCCAGGACTCATCTGAGCACCCCGTCCGGGTCCCGCGTCTCTGTGGGGTGTGCTGTGAGGCTGCGTGTTTCAACAGGCAGCTGAGCCTCAGGAAAGAGCGAAATCCTATTTCCAGGCCTGACTTCCCATTTCGCTCGTGGACGGGTGAGGACGGGGTTCTTTCCATGCTGTCTGAAATCGTTTGGGAGAATGCTGCTGCGTTCAAAGAATGCAAACAAAAAGCGGGATGCGTAAATCAGTTCACTATTTGCAGGCATGTGCTAGAAAGCAATAGACGCAGGGACTGAGGGCGACCTCTCAAGGCTCTCCACCCTTAGCATCACACTGGACCAAGTCAAAATTGGAGACCCTGGTAGCCAGAAATAAGTACTCCTAGTTGGTCTGAAGAGGAGGAACTGGAAACGGGGTAAAATTACCCTGCACTTGGTTCAAGGGAACTTCAGGAATCTGAGACAAGATCCAGGCAGAAGCCAGGACATGGGGAGGGGGATATCTCAGACCAAGGGAATACTGCAACCAAAGGCAAAAGGCAGGAAAGGAAGGCAAGGGGCGCTTTTGAGAGATAAGGAAGATCTACTGTCAGTACCCAGAATGCAGGAAGACATAGACACCTGACTATGTAGGGAGCAAGCTTCCAGGTCCAGGAGCAGAGCGCCTTAAAAATTATTCTAGGCTGGGAAGTGGAGCAGAGGATTCAAGGAAAGAGTTTCTTACCACTGGCTAAAGAAGGAAGAAACAATTTCCCCAAACCACGGTGGCTGTGTCGATTACAGTTCCAAGCTTCACTGAGGGTCTCGAAAGGCATTTTGAATCAGGAATGTGACTATTTGAAACTCAAATGCTGTATCAAGAGTGCAAACCATGACAGATCTGATTTGGTCAAAAAGCCAAGTTTGTGGTGGCATCTATAGACATGATTTGGCATATGACACATTGTTGACACATTATGAATAAAACAACTATATTTCATTATTTCAATTGATTTTATTATATCTTATTAATTCCAGATCAGATATATGATCTGTAAGATTTTTTTTCCCTTCAGGGCTGAATTTATTTACATACAGTTATTGTAATGTTAAATCACATTTATTTCTACATTTAAAATTTACCTTTATTGACAGTAATAAGCACAAATAAAAAGAAACCCACAATTCATCAATAAAAGTGCATAAGAAATTAGAAAACACAGAAACTTGAGAGTCAGGAAAACATGATTTCAAATTAACCCTGGGAGAACTTAACCTACCTGTACTATACTTTCCTCATGAATAAAATGGGAATAAAAATAATATCTTTTCAGAGTTAACGTGTAGGTCATATGAGGTAATCCACATAAATAGCTAGCAAATTTTCTATGCTTAAATGCTCAAAATGACAGATTTATCTTGATTGCTAATTTCCTCATTCATCATTTCTTGAAGCTGATAGTATATTCTGTTTATACTTTCTTTCTAAACGTGTTCAGCTAGTTTCAGAAATCTTTGCCCTCAATTCTTAAAAAATTTGTTCAGCTTGTTTTGTAAATTTTTATCATTAATTTTTAATAGTGTACTCAACTCATTCCAGAACTCTTAAACCTTATTTTTTTTCAAATAACTTTTTCAAACAAATCTTGGCAAGCATTTGAGTGTTCATTTGGGTTGTACAGAGGAAGTTTACATTCTCAATGAGCAGGAGTGTCTTCTCCTAATCCCCCTGTTTCATTAATTTGTGAAAATATCCCTTGGTGGCCACTTCTCTACTTCATAATAAAACAAGGATTTTCTTTTACATTTAGAAGAATCATATCCTGAAGAGAAAAAATTGAAGTATATTCCACCAACTCCAATCTGTATGTGTGACCCTTTGATCTGTTACAACTCTTTCTGTATCCCATTGGTGTAAGTTCACAGTAGGTTAGGGTTTGACAACCAAAGATTCATTATACAGATTATTGTAAGATAGAATGACAAAAGCATTTTGGAAATGATCCTGTCTCACTCAGGGCTCTTCTCAACAGACTGAAGGATAATCATGGATTCTCCAGGAAGCAGATACTTAGACCGAGATTCAAATGAAAGTGGTTTGTCTGGGAATTGCAGGTAACACCTCTAAGGCAGTGGGGTGCTTGTAAAGGAAATGAAGACTGTCAATGAAGAGTGTGCTATAAAGCCAGCTACCACAGTGCAAGACTGACAACCACATTGGAAACTCTGGGAAATGGTGCGAGACACTCACCTGAGAATGATCGCACTCGAGGAGCTGGGGTATTTATATACCAATTCAGGAGCCGCACCTCACAGCTCCTGGGGGAGTGTTAATTCACTGGCATTTGCAGATTGCTGGACATACAGATGGCTCAGAGTTTCACAATTCTGGGAAAAGAGCCCTAAAGCGGCAATGCAGTTGGAAGTTGGCCTGAGAACACGGGAAGGCCAAAGGGATATGATTGGCGCTCTAAGGACACTTGCTACACCAAGAGAAACTCAAAGCAGCTTTTAATCCACAGGCTGAAGGGTTCCCGGGCTAAGTCGGCACTGAGCTCAGCTCTGGCTATTTTAGGCTGCTGCCTCAGTCTTTTAATCTGCTTTGTATTTGGCATATTTTTATTGCTACCGGAGTAGTAAGATCTAACAACTGAGGATGATCTTAGGAACGGAAATGGAAAGACAGCTTCAGAGAATCAAAACAAGGTCATTTTCTTCTATACTAGAACCACTAATTCCAGTCTTTCTACATCTCTGTCCTGTACTTCCTTTCTTACCTCATAGAAGGGATCAAGCCAAAAGAAAGAGAATGAGGAGATGGAGACAAAGGGCAACAGAGTTGATACCTGTCCAACCTCACAGAGGCAAGAGACTATCCAGAAAGACACACGATCATGGGAGAGGCAGAATCTTGAGTTCCTAGTGCATTGAACCAGTCCAGTGTCCCAGAAGGTCACGACTCCATTTCTATGCTTTTCTTCCTTGTGGATTGAAGATGGTGGTAGGAAGGGAGAAGTTGGGCAATATTAAGATTTGCCTTCAAGTTGGGGATTTAGCTCAGTGGTACAGTGCTTGCCTAGCAAGCACAAGGCCCTGAGTTCAATCCCCAGCACCCCCCCCACCAAGAGATTTGCCTTCTTGAGGTCTAGATCAGTAGTTTTTGTAGTATATTCCCAGATGTAGTAGCTGTTACATGATTCTTCTATACAGCGTTGAATGCCTCCTTCTTAGTAGTCCCCCAGTCTCTCCTGAAGGCACTTCTCCACTGCTCGCTAGAGGTTTATTGGGAGGCGGTGACAGTATTCTAAGAGGTCAGAACCTTGCTTTTCACAACTCTGAGCAGCCATTGGGTAGGCATGTTACAGCCGGGACATTTGGAGAATTAACCATATAGCTGTGGAAGACCTGAGACACAGAATAGCAAGTGAAATAAATCTATTGTCTTGGAATCAGAGGATGAATAGAAGTTTCTTCACTTCCATGGATGTTAGAAGTATCATGTTCCAGAATAAAACAGAGGGACCTTTTCATGTGTAAGGGCCATCTGGACAGTTTGATCATGCTGGAAACAGAGATGAGGATGATAATGACGATGCTGGTAGTGGTGGCAGCCGTATTTACCAAATGCCTATGCTAGTCCAGACACCTCACACAGATGATAACATAAATCTTACAACAGTCTTGTAATCTAAGTGCTGTTATGATCTCTATTTTTTTTGAAAAGGAAACTGAGGCTCAGAGCAGTTAAGCAATTTGCCAAAGGTCATGTAGATAGCAAATGCCTTTCCAGTCCAACGCTGTCTGACTCCAATCCTGACCTCTTTATCACCGAGCAGAATTGCTGCTTCTCATAGTCAAGAATTCAAATCACTGCAGTGAGTCTAAGTGAAAGTCATGAACAGGAGAGAGTGCAAGGTATGGAGGAGAACACCATTAAATTAGTTGAGCGCAGAGCAGGACCTGGGAAGAAGGACTGTTGTGACCAAATCATGTGGTCATGATTCAAAGGAAATAGGAAGTACTGAGTGATTAGATGTTGCAGGGAGGGCGAAGAACCAGTTCAGTGACTTCTGGGAGTGTTGAAGACAGCATGAAAAACAACGTGATTAGAGACTGGAATGTGGAGTCCAAAGTGGCATGTGCTGTTCTGACTTGGGTAGATTTAAAGGAGCCAGTTTTTCTACTTCTTGCCATTATGTTCTTCAATATTCCTGTTGGTGACCTGATTTTGCCTGACCTCCTGGGTCTTGACTTTACTGTTTTGCCCTCCTAATCACTCAAGGGTAATTTATATTGTTTAATCCTCTGTTTTTAAACATTTTCCCATGCAGTGACACGTTCCACTGGGTCATGGTTTGGGACTAATTTGGGGAGAGGTGTGTATCGGTACGTTATATTCCAGAGTGCTTGGTGTGAATATATGTGACATCTCAGGCTTGTAGGGTTCTAATAATGAAGAGTGCATATTTCAAATGTAAAAAAACCCCTGATTTTCAAGCTTCCTTCATCTGAGTGTTCCTAAGGGTTTAGAAAAGTTGCATGACAACTATGGCTCTCTACTGGGGTTTTGTGCTCTAGTGTGAGTGCACGCACACACGTGTGCTTTTGCGCGCCCCCCACCGGTGCTGTGCTGTGATTGAAACACAAAGCAGCCCCCAGCAGGAAGCTGGCAGACACCCTGAGGGCTACTAGTAGTGTGATATTCTTAGAGCTGTGAAAAAGAAACCTGAGAAATCATGATGAAAAAAGTGTTTTTAATCTATTTGGCCCTCAGGGGGTATCGTGTGGATGGATATAATATCTACTCAGGCATCTGACCTCAGCATAACGTGGAGAGGGGACATAGTCCTCCTCCTCGCTGTATACTCCTTATTATCGCTTTCCAGGACCCTTCATTTACATTAATTGTGGAGGAAATGCACTTTCTCCTGAGAGGCAAAAAGCCAGAGAAAAAATAACTGTGTGTCTCAACAGCTGTGTGAGAGCCATCTCCTAGTGGGAGCCAGCTGTCTACCGAGGCCCAGAACCCCTGAGCACTGTGCGGCTGAGTGTGCCCCTACATTGTTCCAAGACTCCAGATGGGCTGAGTGTGAGCCTAGCAGGCTGCAGGCTGGCTTAGCCCCAAACGAGAGGCTCATTATTGTTGCGAGAAAGGACAGAGTTTATCCAAATTACTAAGACAAGGGGGCCTGAACCCAATTTTCTATTTTGGGAACTTTGCGATAAGGATAGGCCGCTAAGAGTCTTATGTGCATAAGGAAACATGGGCCTCCTGGGACAAATTCTCAGCACAGCAGCATTAAAAATGTAAGTAAAGAAGAGGCGATGATGACGAAGGCTATTTCAACATCGGGGCTCATGGGGAACTCACTTGAAAGTGGGAGAGAACTGAGGGCCCCAGGCTCTTGGCTGTCACACCGGTTTTGGGGCCTTGAGAAACACACTTGGTGGGGTACTAGGTGGGGGTCTTCATACACTCTCCAGGCTCATCTTTCTGACTTTATTCCACAGTGAAAACAGCAACACAAGCCAAATAATCAGGGTAGCTTTCCTAATTTAAAAAAAAAAATCGATCACATTAGACTGTCTAAATGAGTCTTATTCAACGAGAGGAAGAGATGTTCCCTCTGGGGATCCCTGAAGCAACTGTGATGGCAGAGATGGCATCAGTGGAATGGGGTTAACCAAATTAACAGCATGCTAAGAGCAGCTGGCTGTGCGCCAGAAACACTAATCGTGGTAACTAGGAGCCTCACTGGACATCAGGCACCCTAATGCTGTGCAGTAAGTACTACCTTATCCGCAGTTTGCACATGAAGAAACAGAATCAGAGAGGTTAGATATCGGACATAGGACCACACAGCTGCCTGAGTGGCACAGCCGAGATCCAAACGTTTTAAACCCCACCCTCTTGCTTCTAATAGCTGGGCCCTGTGGGAGGGAGAACTGCCCCAAATCGTGAGCTTTCAGACGCTAGGACTGGTGTTCAAAGCATCTCTGATGAGACCTAAATGGACCCCACTGAGGGCTGCACGACCCAGTTCAAGGAAGGCCGCATGCCCAGATCCTCCCTCTGTGTGTGAGATCTAGTTTGTCAGAACTGAGCTAGTTCCAGAGCGGTCATTCTCCAGAAGAGTAGTACTGCCCCCTAGAAGGAGTTTCGGTAATTTCTTGGGGCATGTTGGTCTTCGTGTGTAGGTTTGCCAAGCTTTAACTACAGAAATAAATATCGTTTTATAGTAAATCACTTTTCTTTGGTGCCTTCTTTTATGTCACAGGACATTATTTTCATTTATATTTGTAACTATCATGTGTAGGCAGATTGAATCACCTCTGTTTTTCATTTCAGGGTGGTGAGAGGAGTTAATTTTTAATAAAAAAAGGAGGCATTAGTTTCAGAACCACTATTCTATAAGATTATAACAATCCCGGGGCTGAGGAATTAGCTCAGTGATTAGAGTGCTTGCCTATCAAGCACAAGGCCCTGAGTTCGATCCCTGGCACCACAAAAAAAAAAAAAGTAAAAAAAAAGATTATAACAATCCCTCCAGGTGTGATAGTCTGAGGTTCAAAATCGGGCTGTGGCAAGTAAAACAATGCCCAACACCAGAAGTACCAGGATGCCCACGCAGCAAGGCCTGCTTCCCTGTCCTCTGCCCATGTTGATGTGTCCAGACTTCCTATACCTTCAGTACCCTGCAGCTAGGGTTTTCCTGCCGCCATCTAAGGGCACGGGGCTTCCTCCACAAAGGAACGCGTATCTTTGAACTTTGACCTCGTTCTTTTTCTCTCTAGTACTGGCTTATTGCTGCCTCAAGAGACTACCAGGAAGACAGTCCTCTTTGCTATTCTGGGCCAGAGGGATGAGATGATAGAGGAATTCCATGAAAGCAGGTCACGAGCGTGTCTCCTGGCTTGTCGCAAGTGAACTCAGGTCACATTGATTAGGTCTGACCATGGAGCTTATGTCTTTCTCCCCCAGTTCCACCCCTCCCGCCCATACTTGGAGGCTATGTCTTTCTCTTTAGCTGGGGAGCTGCCCCTTTTTTCTTTTTAGGCCGGCTCCGGTCATAATCCTTGACTTTCAGGCCAAGATTGCTTATTAGTCAGGCAGCTAAAATGGATTCCATGGTTGTGTCTTTCCGAGGCTTCTTCTTCCATCTCTCCTAACAAATCTCTCTGTAGAGCCTTTCTCCTACTTTGCCAACATGGCCTCTAGCAGCCGTTTCTTCTTCTAAGGCCTTTCTGAACTGACCCTTGAATCCCTGCTACCCTCTACCGTTCCGGCCCGAGTCAAGCATTTGATCTTGCCATGTGACCTAACTTTCTAAGCACAACACTTTTTCTTTTCATTATGGTCTCCACTGAGTTCAGCTCCATCGTCGTCCCAAGCAGTGACACTTCTCAGCAGTCTTACTGGTGATAAGTGTGCTACGAGATGATTCCAGGAGAATAGAGACACATCTCTGATATTCACTATAATGGAATTTTAGCCTACCAACCTAGATCCTGGCACTAAGTGGGCACTCAATAAATGTATTTTAAGCCATTGAGTGGCTGCAAACTCAATATTTCTACTTAACAATTAGTGTGAAGAGAACTGTGGAATGATTTCTGTAAGGA
>PVJO010010679.1:0-63094 GCA_004026905.1 Hystrix cristata | reverse complement strand
CTAAAGTGAGTGATAAATATCACATTAATGACTTCAAATTTTAATTTCTTAGAAGAGCATTAAATAGCAAATAAAAACACTCCGTAAAGTTGAGAGAGCAAAGAGAGAGCAAGATAGAGAACACGCATAAGAGAGATCTTGGAAGAAAAGAAAAGTTTTATATTTTAGTACTGTATATATGAGATGTGGTTGAGAAGTACAGGGAATGTTTAAATTAAAAAAAAGACCTTGATTACAGTAAACGACACATTGGCATTAATCGCACCCAAAATACCATATATATTCATTCATTCTTGCTTTTGGAGAAGAAGTCTTGCATTTTCATTTTGCACTGAGCCTTGGGGTTAGTCATAAAAAGAGAACCTCCCACTAGCTATTTGAATAGCGATTGTTCAAGACAGGAAATTGGATGAACAGATACTGATGAGTTGGAAGGACATGAGGGACCATGGGGGCGTCAGTCGGTGCAGGCAATAGCTGTCACCTTTATGGCAGGGAAGACAGAGACAAGAGCTGGGGTTTTCAACACCTAGGAGCTCGGGTACAGAAAGGGGGCGGACTGGATGGTGCTGGTATCTCAAAGCAGCAACTGCACAGAGGTAGGATCAGAGCTCTGAGGAAGGGTGCTGCCTACTTGTGCTGGGAACTCTGAAGTGTGTAGTGGGGCCAAATGCTGATGTGGAGCAGGCACTAAGGAAGGGAGTGAGACCTTTCTGCCTTCCAGATCACCTTGAGTGCTCTCTCCTGGCCAGTCCTAGGTGGAATCCAGGTGGTAAAGGGCCAACGTGGCTGGCAGACTCCCAGAGGCAATGTTACATTGTAGACTGTGAGACACAAGCACATAACGTAACCGTGTCAACAGCTCTAGGAATTTATAACCTGTTACGAAGCTACATTTTCATTGGTAGCCACATACAAAGCCGCAACATTCACCCTGAGAAGTTAAACAGAAATAAAGCAAAGAAGCAACACTCTGCTTATACAGGGTTAAATAAACGTGGTTCATCTAGGTTCATTGCTTCCAGCCACAGTAACTTCCGTTCCCCTCCATGAACATGGTCAGCCCATTCCCGCTCAGAGAATTCCCAGGTCTGGAGAACTCCTCTCCCAGACCTCTGGATGGCAAGCTTCTCACTTTTTAACTCTCACCCCAAATCTTTTCCCTCCTGAGAGGCTTTTTCCGACCTCAAATTTGAACTGGTACGCTTCCTGCCCACCCTGAACAATGTCTATCTCATTATACTCTTTCGTGTTGGCCAGTTATCAACACATAAGAGTATCTGATAGCCTGTTCAATGTCTTCCCCATACCAAAGCATCAGCTCCATGGAAAAAGAGGTGCTGTCTATTCTGCTCAGCAGGTAAAAGATACCTGGCACATGATAGGTACTACAGAAGGCACTTTTTAAAAAAAAATTTAAATAGGAAAGAATTCTGTAACAAATAATTTCCGTAATTAAGATTATTATGTGAACATGTAGGGTATGGCTAGGAATGTGGTTCTTTGCTAAAATGGTGCCCATGAATTTTACGATCATAGAAAACTCTCTACCTCTTTTTAATGACTATAATTTAGGATTAGTCACACTCATCTCATTGAAACTTTCTATTTGAGAGATTCTGAGTATGTGTGTGTGTGTGCTGTGTGCTGTGTGTGTGTGTGTGTGTGTGTGCGCGCGCGCATGTATGCAGTTCCAGAGCTTTTGGTGACACAACTGAGGAGGTTAAAAATAAGAATGTTTTCTGAACAACCAAAATATCCAACAGAATGGATAAAGAAAACACAGCATATCATATAACAGAATATTATTTGGGCAGAAAAAGGGAATAAAGTACTGACCCACGTGCTATAATATGGATGAACCTTGATAACATTAGGCTGAGTAAAAGAAGCCAGTCACAGGAGACCACATACACAATTCCACTTATATGAAATGTCCAGCATCAGTAAATCTAAGACAGTAAGTCTACTACTGGTTGCTAACACCCAGGGGAAGGGGATGATGGTGGTATGGAAGAGCGGAATAATAGTTTAAAAAAGTACAGTACAGAATTTCTTTTTGAGGTGATAAATTTTTTCTAAAATTGGTCGTAGCAGTGATTGCCCATTTTTGTGAATATTTTAGAAACCACTGAATCTTTAAAGAAAGCACCAATCCTTTAAAAGGGTCAGCTGTAAGGCATGTAAATTAAAACTCAGGTAAGCAATTGTTTAAAATACTGTCTGGTAGGAATGGTAAATGAAAAATACAAGCTCATATTTTCCCTGCCTCTATACATCCTAGAAAGATAAATGGTGGCTCATGGCCCTAACTTAGCCTGCTTTTTTGTAAATGAAGTCACCCTGGGGTGACAGCAAGCCTGACTTCTCTGTGTATTGTCTAGGACAGCTTTCTCACTAAAACGCTGAGACTTTAGCCCTGTGCACCCTAAAATGTTTATTCACTGGCCCTTTAACAGAAAATGTCTGCCACCCCTGTTTTAGAAGGAAAAGATGGGAAGACAAGTAATAGTAATATTATTGAAAGAGCAAATACTTGTCACGCTAAATGCTACACAGCATATTACAACAGCATATGTTGGACATGGCCACCTGGAAGATTTCCTGAGACAATGCAACCTTGTTGGAGTGTTTCTTTCTCTTGTAATCACACTGTTCCCAGAATCACTCCATTTCATTGCTCCGGAGACCCCACCAATTACACAAGCACGTCCCTGGATGTACTACCAAGAGAAAACATGCTTTACTCACAGTGTAACATGAGGTGTTCTTACTGCCTAGAACTTCTACTTTCCCCTTATTGAATGAGCTCTTTCAGGTTCATTTAAATGTTTTTTTTTTGTTGTTGTTGTTATTCATATGCCATTGTTTGTGCACACTGAGATAGAGAGCAAGGAACTGTGGGGACACACGAAGAGAGAAAACCCCTGTGTGTGTGACGTGGAAAGAAGGCCCATACTTGGTGCTCTATTTCCTGGCTCTTTTCTATCACTTCTCTAGTTTTCTCCTTTGTTTCTCACCCTTTCTTCCCACTTTTTACATCAGACAGTCTCCTCTGTCCGAAAGCTTCTCGTTTCCCCTTCATCCAACCATCTCTTCGACACAGCTTCTGCCCCAAGCCGGTGGCGAGGACAAATCACTCACAGGATAAAATATGAAAAGTGTGTGACCTGAACACAGTGAAGATGGTACTGGGGGTGTGCAGGGTCCACCTTGTAAACAAGATCATGAGAATGTGACAGCAGCAGCGCTAGAGCCACTGGTGCTGCTTGGTGAGGTCCGTAGGCTTGCGACCGGTTCATAATGCCTTGGAACGTCCTTGCTCAGCCCCTAAGAGACACAACCCCTCTCCCACCCCGACTGGCCTTGCTGGGCAGCCTGTTGGAAACGGGTCACGCACTCATGCTGGAGTTTGAGGGACTGGAGTCCCCTTTCTGGATTGCACTTCTTGCTCTACCTGACAGCAAGCCCTGTGGCAACTCGAAGTCACCTTGGTCCATCTTTCCTCTGCCCCTACTATGCTTTCTATCAGCAGTTCTCCAAGTGTGGACTCCAACCCGGCAGAATCAGTAGCACCAGGAAGTGTGTTAGAATTGCAAGTGTGTGAAGCACACCACAGACCCAGTGAATCGGGAACTTCGGGGGTGGTGTCCAGCAATCTGCTTTCAGCAGTTCTCCAGGTGCAAGCCGAGATTTAAAAACTGCTTCTTCATAAGCTCCTTGGAATGGTCAGCCCCATCACCTTTATTGCTTCCCCGGCTCATAGGCCTTCATCTTCCGCCCCAATGGTACTGAAGCACGCAGGAGGTGACGATAAATCTATATTTTAAAAAATCCTCTCATGTGAGACTTTGCTCTCTGTGGAAGGGACTGGTTAGTGAGAGGAAAAGAATCTTACATTATTGGCAGCAGAACACGTGTCTTTCCTGGCCGATGCAGCGGAAGAGGACTATTAGCAGCTAAGGACTGGGCAGCTAGAGAAGTCTTCTCCGAAGAGGCGGCAGTTGTGGGGACTGTGAGGGCCAGAAAGACATCACGCTTGCAAAGGACAGGAGCAGCGGGTGCCTGTCTTTCTACCCTCTTCTTTTCACGCCATCATTCACATGGATGACAAGTTAACATACAAAAGGCGTTCATTTATTCACGTCATACTACCGATCTGGAATGAACAGTTCCTGCCACAGAGTCTCTATCACGAGTCTACATTCCTCCACGGGCCACCCCGTGCCAGTCTTCCCTCCAAGTCTTCCCTTCCTCACCTGTCTCAGGGCTTTGCTCATGCGTTCACCCCATCAATGTGCGCACCTCTCTTCCTCGTGCCCAACGTGAAGACTATTTACCCATGACTTTCAGGTCACTGTATTAAATTGAAAGATGCTTTTTTTTAACATAACCTTTCTCTATTTTCTATTTTTCCTTGATTGAAAAATATATTAGCACCACTCTGCATTGTTCCTGTTACGCTAGTTACAAACTGTTTTTGCACTTGCTCCCTTAGGTTGTAAGAAATGCTCACCTGTGTGTATGTGTGTTAGTAGACATCAATTTCCATCCCAGCTATTTGGAAGATTCAGATCAAATTCAGAGTTTTCTCAGAGTCCTCAATGAATGCATGACATCCTCAGATAGGAAAATATGCTTTTTTTTTTTTTTTTGGTGGTGCCGGGGATCGAACTCAGGCCCTTGTGCTTGCAAGGCAAGCACTCTAATCACTGAGCTAAATCCCCAGCCCAGGAAAATATGCTTTTAAGTGAATATTCTGAAGAACCATTTGCAGTAGAGATAGCACCTACGTTCTCTTTTCCTCAAGGCAAATTTCTATTCGGTGTATTTTAACAGAGGCAGGAGTCAGAGACCTCTCAGAGGGGACAGGAAGAAATCTGTTAGGGATCAAAGGGTTTCCAGAGGGTTTAGGAGAGTAGATTTGTCAGTATTAGGTATTTTGTAAGCAGGAAGAAAGGAAGAAGAAAAAGAAGAAAGGCAAGAAAGGTGAAAGACTGCATTGTAAACCAAATGGATGTTTTAAAAAATAAAACTACAAATTAGAGGATTAGATATCATAAAAGTGAGCATAGTAGCCATAAAAATATGTAATATTTTTAAACTCCCATGTTTCGAATTCTTCCTATAACAAAACTCTCCAAGAAGGAAGATTTCCAAATGGCAAAGTAGCTGGTAGAGATCAGGGCTTGGGCTTGTTTTAGATATCTATTAGCACACACATGTGTGGTCTTAGTAAGGTTTCCCAGGGTCACTGTGCACACTTCAGAGCAGTGTCAATTAAAGCATCAATTTGTTCTTAAAAAGTGAAACAAAGAAAACCGGATCATCTGGCATAGAAATTAACTGTTTTGGGTCTCAAATCAGACCCCTGTTGAGTCACAGAGCTAAGTATCGAATATCTGCTCCACTCCTTAGTGGGCTCACAAGCCAGCTCCCGGGCAGTGGGTTTAACAATGTGTCATAGATTGTTGGGAGGATTAAATAAGATACCGAATGTGATGTTCTTGGCATAGGGCTTGGCACCTAATAAACACTCAATAAATGCTACGATTGCATGAAGAAGAGCTATTTTTATTTAACCACCAGATGTCATTTCCTTCCTCTTGGGTCTTCAGATTCCACTATCAAATAATTATAAAGTTATATGCTATCTCACAGCACAGCTCTGCTTCTCCTCACCTTTTTTTTGTTTGTTTCCTGAGTTTCTCGGCTATCCAAGTGTTAGAAAAAACTTCATTTGATCAATGCCCCAAATCCATTTCCCTGCTAAACAACAACAACAAATCAACAGTGTCCTACTCTAAAACAAAACACAGAGAACGAAGGCATTTCTACAGCAAAGAATAATGAGCACATCAAGAAAGGTAATTTCTGCCATAGTCTAGGTGGCCTTCGAGCAGGTGGCAGCATGGGCCATGCCAGTATTAACTTCATAAGAGTAAATAAGTCAGCAGGAGCTGCTCAATCACTTGACAGAAGTCAATTCTGAAGGCATCTGAAATGCCTGGCTTTAAAGATAATCATGCTAAGAATCAAAAAGGTCTAATGTCTGAGTCATGCCTTTCAAATGCAACAAATCATTATACCTGTTAAGATTTATGGACAGATGTATTTATGTTGACACTGGACCAGTAATACTTTGACAAATGAGAGACCTTGACATATACAACAGATATGTCCAAGTCTATTTCCCCCGTTCAGAAAGAGGGATGAAGGAGTAGATTATGACGAGCTGGTAAAAAGTGGGTTGCTATGGCTCCAGGGGTCTCTGCTGCCCTGGCTCCTCCACTGCCCATTGCCCACTGCCCACTGCCCCTTACACAACCATGTTGAGCACAAAGAGCCGCTTGCACCGCTGAGTAAGATAAAAACGACTGATATGAAGACGTAGTACAAAATAGGCCCCCGCTGGGCTACCTGTGCCCAGAAACGGTGATGTCCTAGCCCACAGAGGATTATCTGTGCCCCTCTGAGAAGGAAGCAGGAGGATTTGATTAGCAGCAGCTAAGTGTCTGAGTGCAGTGGTGCTGCAGTGGCCTTGGCTTCCAAGTTTATTAAGGAGGCTAATTCCTGTCAGTGAATTAAAGTTAGGGCTTGATTCATACTCAAATACCTGGAAGAAATTTGCTTAGGAAAAAATATGGTCTGTAAAGAGACAATTAGATTTATGATCTATCATCAGGAATTTGATAAACTCATGATGGTCAAAAGGGACCTTAGGTAGGATTCATTAGTGTAACAGGATCTGAGGCATTAGTAAGAGGACCCTTTGCAGATGGAATTTTATTTTTCACTTGCTTGTGTTTGGACAGTGCCTCTTGCATCTTTGTACCAACTCACACTCCTTGCTTTATCCAATCTATAATAATTTAGCCCTTGGATTAAAAGAAAGGATCTTTCTATCATCGGACGACTCAACATGAACGGAGGCTTTGCCAGGAGGAAACAAGAGACTTGAATGCAGGCGGTGAGCTTCTCCATAGGAACAGAGATTGGATATCAGGTACTACTCGCAGCGAGGGCAGACTCAGCACTCCTGACTGAGAGGTCTCCATAACGTACAGCGTAGCTTGGGTGGAAAATAAGAACTCAGACAGTATGCGGCCCCGCTGGTGCACAAATGCACACACGCCTTCTGAATTTAGATGTGACTATGGAGAAGAGGGGAATAAGAGGAGTTCTGCAGGATACAGACAACAACTCTGTCAAAACGCACTCATTCAAAAATATTTACGAACACGTGCTGCGCTCCAAGCATTGTGGTAAGCAGTAGAGCTACATTAATGGGATATCTCAGGCAATCTACATGCTCGTGGGAGCTTATACTCAAGGTGTGAGCGCTGCGAGAGCGAAGGGCATGAAATCAGAAACAGGCAAGTAAAGCAAGGTAAGTGCGGAGGAAGATAAGGCTGTATGCAAATCTACGCTTGTGAGACGGAGGGTCACTTGGAAGGAGTGAGCTGCTCTAGGTAGAAAGCTGAAGGAAAAGTTTACGAGAAGGTAACTAAGAAACAAGACCCGAAGGAAGAGAACGAAAGAGGCGTGCTAAAGCCTAGTGTGCCAGATGGGGCAACTAACTGAAAGGCTCTGAGATGAACATCTGGCTTCTTAGAAAAAGACAGGAAGCTGAGCCTGACGGAGACGGTAGGGTGGGTGAGGGAGAAGAGCGGTGGAGAAGATCCGCCGGAGCGGTTTAAACTGAGGAGTGCTACCCTCTGACTTCAATAAAAGCATAACCTTTCTCGGCGAAGGACTGACTACAAAGGGGTAAGAATGAGTGCGGGGAAATCTGCTAAGACTGCCTAGTAATTCAGATGAGATTATGGCAGTTTGGAACATGTGGACACCATGCAGATGGAGATTTGGGATTGATCTGGGAGTCAAAGTGGACTATAATTCCATAGTCAGTTTCTTCTAAGGTTTACATTTTTCCCTCTACCATACACCTAAGATTTATATGGAAATTGGTGAAAGAGTACCCATATAGGGCTTCGAATTCCTTGGAGGGAAGCAAAGCATTATTATTATTTTCTTTATTCATAGTATGAATTTATTAACTTTTACCTCCTATATTGAGGTAGGAATTTCACTGACAGCTGGGGTCTCATTTAGCTAACCAGGTGCCCATGTTAAACAAAGGTTTTATTATTATTGAAGCTATTATTAGAAAAATATAATAGTTCACGTTGAATACCAGTAACAAAATCTAGTTTCATATAACTCCAGGAGGCAGCTTCAGTTATGGGCAGAGGTAGGTGTGCTTACTGATACCCATCTTCTTCTTTTCTTACCAGAGCGAAAGGGTTTGGAATCTTGAGTGACTCCAGACCAGTTCATTCTGAATGACAGCTTTGCATGGTACTCAAAACCAAAACTTTCTCCAGAATTTTAAATTATTGTTTTGAGGCAGTGAGGACCAACATATTGCCAGGGAGGGGAAAAGGGGAAAAAAATCCAAATTAAACAATCCTGAATAAGTAATTAAACCCAGGAAATCCGGTTATAGAAGGAAGGCAATTGTGGAATATGCTTATGATTAAATTTAAGAAAATACAATAAAAGTACTATGAATACAAATGAATACATTTTTCATAGATTGGAGGTGGACAAAATTAGAGCTAATATATTACCTGGGAGTATTCTAATAACCTGACCCCAGCCAAGGCCCTCCTTCTCCAAAATCAGATTGTACTGTGCATAAAATTCATATAATTGTATACACACTCACATAATAGTTGTTTCTTTTTAAAAATTTATTACAGTCCACAACCAGAGTAATGTGGCTTATGCAAGGCAACTGTATATAGAACCCTAAATAATATCTATGTCATTCAGGTATCTTAGTTACATTCTTGTCACTGGGACACAATACCCAACACTCATGACTTAAAGAAAGAAAGCTTTATATCTTGGCTCACGGCTTCTAGATGTTTTGGTCCATCGTTGGCTGGCTCCTAGGCATGGTGGAGGAGGCTTGTTCATGGCATGACAGTCAGGAAGCAGAGAGAGAGAGACACAGTGAGAGAGAGAGAGAGGGAGAGAGAGAGGGAGAGAGAGAGAGCAAGTGTGGAGGGAGAGAGATATACACTTCCAGGACTGTATGTGGTTTTACCTCCCAACATCATATGTAGTTATAAACTCAACAATGGATTCATACCATGTCATTGGTACCATGCCCTTATAATTCAGTCACCTCCCCAAAGTCCCACCTATGATCACACGAGGCTTTTGGGGTACATCTAGATACAAACCATAACATCAGATAAAAGATATCCCATAATATGGACTGAGCATTTATTGAGGGTGCCGTCAATTGCTGTTAGTGTTTATGTGTGTCAGTGGAGTGCATCCTAAGAAGCTGGAAATGAAGGTTTTCTGTGAGTCAGGAAATCAATACTAAATAGTTGGACGATGGCCATTACCATCAGCATTAGCTGAAGTAATATGCCCAAGAGGCAGAGGAAGAGTCTCTCCTCCAAGTAAAAGAGAAGTTGTGAGTTCTGGGAAGTACAAACCACCCTCATCCTTCTTAGGGCCAGACTCTTCCAGGTTCCCCTCCATCATGGCTGACATTACTATAGTCTCACTTGCCTACTCAGTTTTCATTCTCCTCTTCTCTTATTTTAACAAAACCCTCATTGTGTTCAGAGTGCCCAGCAGCCTAGGTAAAAAGGCTCTGCTTCCTGAGTTCCCTACCTGCTAGAATTAGCTATGTCTCATAGTTCTGGCTAATGAGAAGTGGAAATCCACTGAGCAGAGCTTCCTGGGAAGTTAAATTATTTACCCAATTTAAAAAAGTCAGAATTGAATGGAATACCTTTTAAAATTTTTAGTGGATCACTTTTGTTTTGTTTCTCTTCTTTGTTTAAGGGATTTGGATATGATGCCTAGAAATAGAGCAGGCATGTGAAGAACACAAGACATCAAGTATGGGGAGCAAGGCTCACTCACTGAGGATGGGGGAGAAGCAAGAAAGAGGCTAGCACCTGCAGGCATCAGTGAGCTTCAAGAAGGGTCCTGTGTTGCCTGTTTTCAGAGTTCTTACTACATTTTGATGCTACAGCTGGGTGAGCTCTCTGCTGCTTATATGTTTTCCTACAATGCACAGAGTGACCAGGTTGACAGTGAGCTAATCAGAGAATATAGAGACAAAACGAACACAAGCCAAACAAACGAAAGTGAGCTGTGATTCATGCAATGTTCCCTAACAGTGAATGATTCCATTTTCCATCCTTAGCAGCTTTCTTTCCCACTACCTCAGTACACAAATTTTCTTGATTAAAGAAGCCATCTATAATGAAATGTACCCTGGCCACATGAGAGAGCATCTCTAAAGTAAGTGGCATTTTATTTAGAGCACTAAGGGTATAATTACTTTCCATTGACCCTCAACTCATAAAAGGGAGGACAGGTCACAGAAGGTCGTAGATCTATCTTGTTTTATTTCCAAACAAATTCTATTTTTATTTCACTTTGTTGCACTGGGTTTTCCAATGATCTTCACTGCAAAAGGGAGATGCAAAAGTGTATATATAGATCTTCCCAGAGTGCAAAACTCATAATGATCCAATTTCAAAAGCCACTTCCTATCCAACCTGATGCCCTCATCAGAGCGGGAGCACAGGGTTGAACATTGGCAGGCATGCCTTTTCTTCCTTCCTGAAATTGTCAGAGGATGAGGCAACCCAGTGAGAGCTAGCAAGGTAATAGGAGGTTTGCTATTCCCTTTGCCAAGAGTCTGTGACTAACAGTGCTGATTGCAAGACTCTTTCCTGTTTAAGCCAAACCATGGACTTGGAATCAGCAACACAGCGCCTCAGAACAGTCCACAGCAACTTGTTGAAGATAACAAGCCACAGAGATCTACTTGCTATCACTGGTGAAAGGTAAAGGCCAGTTCCCTGAATGAGTGGAAATAAAGAATTGCTTTGACCTGTCATCTACTTCTGCTCTATGACTCTCTGTTTGGGGATGTGAGCCATCTGGCTTGCAGGCCTTTGAAATGGTAAACTAAATCCACCATGCTGAATGAGATGACTTCTTTCCTACATCCTTCCACTGCCCAGAACCACAATTCTCAGAATAAGAAACACCCTCAGCTCCATTGTCTCCGGTCTATGTGATGCAGGGGCCAGGTGTCTCTCACACGGCAATCCACTCTCGGCAGCTAAGAACACCACCTCTGCGGTACTTCAATCCCTCTTTGGAATGAGACTCATTTCTGAGGTTCTGGGGGTTCCTGGGGACTGACATACAATCTCTTGCCAGTTTCCATTCCTCCAACCCATGTGGCTCAGACTTAAAAAGTAGTATCATATGTAAGGTATATCCTGACTCTTCTCACCACCGATGTACTGACTCCTCCTGACACTTCTACCCTGAGAAAAGCAACAAATTCCCGACACCCAGGCTCTCAAAAACAGCTTGAATAGATGAATGCACAGATGCAATTTCCCTTCAGAAAACAGCTCCCAGAAGCCTCCTGAAAGCTGTCTGAGGGTCTCGGAGGCCTTTGATCTGTATCACCACCTTAAACATCTTTTCTAGAAAAAAAAATGTTTAATATCTTCTCTCAAGCCTACTCTAAAATCAAATGGCACTGGTGAGAATGTGCTTAGAGTGACTTGACCAGCGAGCACTTCTGCGTGGGTAACTGGAAGAGCCCAGCTGTCAACTCACTCAGGGGCCCAAAGGAGGAAGTCTGACAACTGTCTCTGTTCCACAAGCTGCCCACTGTGCATGCGAGAACAAAGGTTGCAGCAGATGTTCACACAAGAGTTGTCCAGTTGAAAAACTGGCACTGAGTCAAATTAAAAATAGGACTTTATTAAATAGAGCACACTTGTTCAGTGACAGTTCCTCACCTGTCTTTTTATCACCCAAGGTCAATGTTGCCAGCTGCTTTTTATATAGGCCACTGATTCCCATGATATCTTTTTAAACGTTAATGCCATATGCTACATAAAATCTCATCTCACTTAACTGACGAAGGTACCAGTGTGATATGTCTTGGATTGGGATGGAAGCCACCCAGCACCACTGGATTTGCTCTCTCCTTGCAGGATGAGTGCGCCACCCAAATTCATAGGAGTGTACACATAAATGGTGCCAGGCTAAAATGTGTTCAGCTTTCATCAGTTCAGCATGCATTCCTGAGATCTGCACTTTTGCAGGCTGGCAAGGCCCTGCGGATACAGTGGTAAAAAAGCCCACTGTGGTCCAGCCTCACGGAGCTTCGACTCAGGTGCTGGAGTTCATATCTTTTCCATGCCATAGAGTTCTTTTGAAGTTTGGTGATGTTTATGAAATCCCTCTTAGAACAGTATCTTTAATTACATCAAATACATATGGGTTATAAAGAAAATCAAAGATTATGAAATTGTTATTTAAGCACCTTAAAAATTGTCATACAATAAGGACACACATGCTTCTTTACTAATGCACTTTACATAATTTTGTCGCATATCTAGCAAGTATCATAATTGAGAAATGATGATTAAAAAAGAAATGATGATAAGCATACATGATATTTCAAGAAATCAGTAATAACTGTAATGTGATATGCAGTGGGTGTGATCTGTTGCTGACAAAGTCCCACCTACTTCTTATATGACTCTTTTGAAGCCTCCATTCATACTAGTAGGAAATGATAGATTTCAGTTTGCAGGTAGTGAAAAAAGATGTAATTTTTCTCCCAATTAAGTCTACAACCTGTCTCCTGAATATTTATCTGTAGATCACTTGAGGGTTTGTCAAGCCAAGTTATAGCGATGAATTTGGTAATTCTACTGCACTACATCTACATCTCCACATATACATAAGATGTAATGTGTGGCAAGTTATGTGATAGGAAGGTACAGATGAGACCATAATATCTACTCTATCATGGAGGGAAGAAGACTGGGACATTTGGAGGAAGAAAAGATAGGATGGGGCACAGAAGATGAGTAAGATTAAACCAAGCGAAGAGGACTAAGAAGGCGGAAGTGGTTACCACATTGTTTTAGGCAGAAGAAAACATATTTGCAAACTCTGCAAAGCAAAATAGATGAAGTATAGGCAGGATGAGATAGGTTTCTGGGCCTGCCTTGTGAAGTGGCAAGAAATGTGTGGTTGGGAAGTGTCAAGAGCTGAGACTGGAGTGGTGATGACATCGGACAGTAAGAGGCAGTAGTGTCCTAAAAGGACAGTGAGAAACCATCACTGGTTGGCAGAAAATGTGTTAACTAAGAAAATCACTTTGATTGTTATGTGAGATGCAGATTGAGGACCAAAAGGATAGAGGTTCCTGGGTTAAGGTAGCCACTGCTTTGATATGGTCAGTGGAAGAAATGTGGGAGTGAGCACAAACTTGGGTACAAGATGATGCTGTTTACCGCCCCTGAGATTGCAGAAAGACACATGAGTTTAGGATGAGGCAGAAATACTGAACTGGGCTTAGAACACGAAGGAGTTCATGTGCCCCTGAGAAATTCTTGTGGTCACCAATATGCAGTTGTCTATCTGCATAGATTTTAAAGTAAAGAAATACAATCTGGACTGTAGATATAAATTAAAATAACATTTCTCTTGTTGGATAGAAAACTCAAAATTCTGAAATTGGTGAGGAATATTTAATCACATATTAAGTAAGTATATTTCAAAACTGTTATTTAATGAAATACATCACACATATTAATATTTACTTTGTGTGTATCTTCTCAGTCCTCAAAATTTTTTGATCTAGGTATGTTTGTGTTATCTTCGCATATAGGGAAATCAATACTAAGAGAGTCTGAATAATTTGTAGGTCATATTGCAAGAGACAGAACCAGACTTTAAACCAAGTCATCTATGCCAAACTCATGCTTCTCATACTGTACACTAGGGATTCCCTAACTAATTGCCCTTCTTGGGATAAAATTATAACTCTCCATTTACAGAAAAGAAAAGAGATATTTCGTATCTTCTTTCTCTCTCCTTAAAAAGTCAATCAAAATCTAAAAGGTTCCTGCACATTTTCATTTGAGGGCATAGAGGATGTCTAGTGAAATATTTTTATCTATTTCATTGTTTTGCATAGTATGTATTCAGTACATATTTATGAAATGAGACGAAACACATTTCACCTGAGTTAGATTCATTCAGAAAGAAGACTCTGCACGGAAATTTTATGAATTAGGTAGTACTATGTTAGCTGCAAGAGATATAAATCTACAAATCAGATTCAAATGAATGTAAGGAGGAAACATGAAGATTATTTTAAGAATAGATGAAAAGTTCTCCTCTTCATGATAGCTGGATCTAACTTGGGTAATATTTGTCACTAATTTGGTCTCTCTCTTTCCTTTGCTGTGTTGGGTTTGTTATAAGGTTGCCCCCAGCATCTCCAGGGTGACATCCTCCTACATCCATTTCCAGGAATAAGAGCTTTTTATTCCAGTTATTCCAGTATGATTCTTTGAATGGCATCTCTTTGGTCTGGCTGAAAAAACACACTCATTTTGAGCCAATCTCTGTGGCCAGAAGGAAAGACTGTAATGTCTGGTTGGGTCTGAGTCATAAGTCCACCCTTCAAGCTTGTGGGCAAGGATGAGGGTGCTCCCCGAACCAGACGAACTGATGGGAAGAGGGCAACGGGCCTGCTCTGAAAATCCAGCATCTGCTAATAGCAAAGGGAGGAATATGTGCCGGGCAGGCAAAAACAACAGATGTCCATTACATTTGGTCACAGCAAAATAAGATTCTGGTTTGTCACAAAGAATGCAGTTTTCATATAAATATCTTTGTGTCTAGAGATAAGAATATTTCCTACAACAGTAAGTTCTATAGTTAACCATTCAATCACCTTGTGGTACATTACAACAGTCATTTTAACTAGAATTGAGTAAACTGACCAAGACATAAAATTTTAAGGGACACTTAATTTCAAAAACCAGCACCAACCACTAGCAATGTCATCTGGCTTACTGTCAGGAATTTCTAAACTAATATATTCTGTGATTTAAAAAACTATCATCCCTGACACCAGTGTAACTTCTGTGCAAAGAGTAAGCGACTAATCTTAGAGCAGAATAAGAAAATTTGCCCACATTATCTAAAACCTATTTGTTTCCTAAATCCAGACAGTCCAATTTATCACAGTGAGGGATAACTTTACTGGTTTCAGACTAATAATTCTCTATACTTTAGATGGGAAAACTTGTACTTTTTGGTATATCTTCATAAACACCAATGACATACACAATTATGTAAATGTAACATTTAACAAAATAAGAACAAAATTCTATCTGTTAAAGATGAACTATAGCATTCTCAAGATGTCTGAAAGCGTTCATTTTGTCTAGAAGTAAAGCAAAGGAAAGAATAACTAGCTACCTAACATAACCGGTAGGCAAATACGTCATCATTAGTGGGGTATTTCTGTCATGTCAATATTAGAATGCCCCATATGATATATCTCTGGACATTTCATAATGAATAACTTCATCTCACAGCAAAGCAGAGCAAAATTTGATTTGGGATTTTCTTAGATTTTCCTCTCTCCCTCTCCCTCTTTTGTTTTTGGCACCTAGAGAGATTTGTTAAAGAAGGAAGAATAAGACATTGTTCCAGAAAACTGATGAACATAAATATTTCAGGATCAAGAGAAGGCAAGGTAGGGTGCGACTGATGTTCATTAAACACCTACTATGTGCCTATTATTTTACAATTAAAGCAAATCCTTTTACTTTGAAATAATGTTAGACTTACAAAAGAGTTGCAAATAAAGCACAGAGAGCTTCTGTGTGGTCTTGATCTAATAGAAGATCCACAATGGATTTAGTGCAGTTCTCTTCAATACATATCTGTATACTCTTTAGCATTGTTTTCACAAAAACAGCCATTACTGTGACATACTGAAGACTCTCAGCTGGCAGATCTATGACACCAAATGCTGTAATTTCCCTGTCCTTATACTTTTTCATATAAATATCTCTGTGTCTACAGACACAGAGACACTTTTCTTGTGAATTCATCAGTTTAAAAATTGGCGGCTGGGGATGCAGCCTAGTGGTACAGTACTTGCTTGGCATGTGGGAGGACCTGGGTGTGATCCATGGCAGCAAAAAAGAAAAAAATTATATTGGGAGGCTGGGGATGTAGCTCAATGGTAGAGTGTATGCCCAGCATGTGCAAGACCCTGGGTTTGATCCTTAGCACTTATATATAATATTATATATAAAACATATTCTATATATTTGGGGTATTTTGCCTAAATATTTTTGCCAATTGAAGTATTTTACAACTATTCATTCAGAAATTTCCCCTTTAAAATGGGCAATATAGTTAGTTTGATAACTTATATATATCCAAAACTAGTCAGCAAAGCAGCTCAATACAATACTGTGAGACAACTAACAGTATTTGATTAATTTGAAAGATGGGCGTTTCTTTTCCAAGATGCTGAACAAATAAGCAAGAGCAGATCTTTAGCCACTTGTAGCCTTGAACTATTCCCCTCTTTTGATGTACCCACATCTTCTTTGGGGAACTTGCCTTGCCCCCGGACTGTTGGTGGTAGGGCCATTCTTTGTATTGGGTTCCCACTGTGTAAGGTGGGATCAGCTTCTCCTTCCTCTGTCCTGAGGAGCCCAGCAAGAGGTACAACCTAAGCACAACAGTTCCCAGGACTTTGGTTTCTGAGAAGATAACAAGATGAAAAGAATGACCAGCATCCTTAGCGGGCAGCTCACCGGATACGCTTAATTTCTGCTTCCTATTTCCTAGTCCTCTCTTCCTGGCCACGTCTAAGCCAGGTTCTGCAGCAGCTATCAGTTCTGTGTGTCCCTATCTCCAATTTCCTTCTGATGAAGTCCCTTTTACTTAGATTAATAGAATTGTTTTCTATGGCTTGTAAGCTGGTGCCGTAAGTAAAAAAGCAAGGTGCCTCTCTAAGTATTATTAACTCTCTGAGGTTTAGAATTCTTTGCAAGGGGGGCTTCAACAACATGCTCCTATCCGTGTGTTTTGTGTTTAATATGTAAGCCTTATCTCCTAGAAGTCTAAGTTCTCCCCTAGATGATGCCCTCCATGCAAGCAAGCCCTTGGTCACTGGCCTGGAGCACTGGTGACCCAGAGTTGGACACACTGCAAGCACACATGAGATGGCAGGGGAAGAAACGCATGATTATAAAAATTTTTCTCCTAATCTCTTAGTTTGTTTGGGCTGCTATAATGAAAGACCAAAACGTGGGTGGTTTATAAACAAAAATTACTTCCCATAGTTCTGGAGGCTGAGAATTCCTAGATGAAGACGTCAGCAGGTTGAGGCTCTGGGTTCACATATCGCTGTCTTCTCACTGTGTCTTCATGTGCTGCAGGGAAAGGGAATCTCTCAGTGGTCTCCCCCGCAAAACACACACACCCTCCCCTCCAACCCCGCAGTGGGGATTGAAGCCAAAGTCTCTGCACTGAGCTACATCCTCAGCACTTCTTCATCTTGAGATAGGTTCTTACTAAGTCACTAAATTGCCCAGGCTGGGCCTGAACTTCCGATCATTTTGCCTCAGCCTCCCAGAGTGTCGGGATTACAGATGTGTACCATGTCTGGCTTCTCCGCAGTCTCTTTTATTAGTGTGCTAATCCCATTATGAGGGCTCTATCTGCATAACTTAATCACCTTCCAAAGGCCCCCACTTCCTAACACTATCACCTTGGTAGTTAAGATTTCAATCTTAGAATTTGGGGGGAGGGGCACAAGTGTTCAGTTCATAGCACTCAATCAACATATACCCTTTGTCACCATTTAAGAGAAGTCACATTTTTACCTTTGTAATACTTACTTTAACTTCTGGTGAAGAGCCAACATGTGTGTTCAATTCCAAATTAGCAAAAGCAGATGCTATCGAACTAAATATTAAAGAAGATCCCTTTCAAGGTGCCAGAAATAGTGTGGTTGCCTTGTTGTCATATACATTGGAAAGTGTTTATCGACTTTAGCTTCATCAAATAGGTCTATATTATTACTTGGCCCAGCCATGCTTTAGAAAGAAACTATTTCCATATGCTATGTAGAATCCTCAGAAAGATCGCTCACTTGACGTCAGACTATTTCTCATTAGAGCAAAGACGTATTCAGAGTCGCAGGTTTATAACGTGGGGAAAGATTACAGGCGACCAAAGACGTAACAACATTGTTTAGCAAACGAGGGTGATGTTTACAACAGGACTGGATGTGACAGCTTTCAAAGCATTATGTATATTTCTAGACATACACATGTATAGTTCTGACAGCATGTCACTTATAATTTTTGTAATAACATGGATATCATTTATTAGAATTCCAATATAGAAAAAACAGAGCACATGCTTCAGCCCAAAGTCCTCATTTGTCTATTGCTGACAGTTTTGTATGTGTTTTAAGTAGAAATAAAGACATTATAATTGAACAAATGTTTTCCTTTTGCTCACCATGCCCTCTCAGGGTTAACAGCGAGGGAATGGTACAGTGTGGGATCTCTGCAGAGGTAACCACAACTAAGACAACCTCAGAGGAGAGGTGGGTTTCAGCTTTCCTGGTTGCCTGCCACGGAGGTTTGCTTGTGTGTGATTGATTGCCCTGGTGACTAATACCAGTTGGCAGACATTAGTAACACTTTGTCTTACTTTTGGTACAGTTGTTAGGTTTTCTATGTTTAGCATGTTTTCATATTTTAATAAGAATTCTGAAGTGAGATATATATATATATATATATATATATATATATATATATATATATATATACAACACACACACACACACACACACACACAGCATTAGCCTGAAACTTGACACTTTTGATTCTTGGGTAATTTATAGCTTCATCTGTATTTGACATAACTACAAGATGCTTTCAACATATGGAATTATGCTTGTAAAATTTAACCTTATTACATTCCTTTTCCAGCCTCTGTACATTTTTTATACACATTTACATTGCATTTCAAACATTTTGATTATACATTGTTACTGGTGTTGGCATGATTTTGCAGGAGGGATGGAAGATAGGAGAAAACCAGGGGATACGAAGAGTTGTTTCTTGTTTTTCTGACAAATGACCAGGAGGCTCCATTTCAGTTTTGAACCGAGATGGATGAGATGGATGAGGTACCAGGCTGAAATCCTTTGTGATTTCGCCAATAACATGAGTACCAGGAATGTTTTTTAACCCTGCACTAAAGTATCCAATGAGGTGTTGGAAACATGTGGGCCCTTCCAGTATTTCGCATGGTGCACTTGCTCCCTTCTGGGAGTTGGAACACATCCACCAGGCAAACCATGTGAAAGGCATGAGCCTCCGACAATGGTGTGATGGAAATTTAAATAGGCGAGGACCCGTGCCAAGTTTGTGGAGTATTGCTTTAGGCTGACTTTAGCTCAAGCCAATGAGTGGCTTGGCTTTCATACTTTAGGGCAGAAGTCAAAAATGGCTTAGGGTTGTCTTCAAAGTCCTGGGACTTTCCAGATAATCGATAGAGCTTCCCTGTCTTCATTAGAAGACAGTTCTAACTGACTGGCTTGACCTAGGAAATCCCCTAGGAAAGAAGTCTCTGGATGGTTTTAATTTACAATGACAAACTACAACTAATGGAGCAGATGACACCCCATTCTGTATTTGCTTATTTCCGTTTATTGCAACAGAGAAGCACATTTTAAGGGCTTTATTATGTTCTTTCTATGGAGTTCAGTTAACATTGCCTCAGGCCCAAGAGGAGAGGAAACTTGGAGGTTTTTCTTAAACAAAAGAGAGGAGAGCTTGCTCCTGAAGCAGGTTTCCCAAGGTCACGGCCACTTCTAATTACAATTCTAATGAAACATAAGGAGATCTTCCCAGGAGATCATTACTTGGTAATTTTTCAACAATAGCTATACTACCTTCTTCCCTATTTGGAAAATACAGAAAAATGGCCCATCAGCGGCCCTGCCATAGATTTCATTTTCGTACTCGGTATTTCTGAATCCCTGATTAGTTCTCTGACAAGCAGCACATTTATATACAGTATGAAATATGAGCATTATCTGTGCCTTGGTCTTAATTTAAAATTTGCATTATACACTATTTATGTAGACCTCCTTCCTCTACAACCCTTCAAGTACTCAAACAAACGATTCTCCATTAAAAGAGTTTATCTTGAAATATCTGTCTGAGCACTGTAAATAGCATGTTATGGATCACGCGTTTATTTAGACAAGTGAAATACAACATCAAAAGCTATTGCTGAAAAACTAGGCTGATATGGGCATTAAAAATATAGCACCATATATCTTGGGCAAGAAAGTTCTCCAGATCCCACATGCAGAATATTTAGACTTACTAGCAAAGATTACATGTTTCTTGATTCATCTCACAGCACAAGTCTACTTCATTTGCAAAGTGATAACCTATTACCATAACTAAACCGCCTATTGCATGGAGGCTCAGAAATAAAATAAAAAGATTAGCCAGTTATCTTATTTACATATATTGAATTGCAGTAATACAGCCCGATCTCTGCCTCTCATTTGATTCTAATTAAAGCGTAGCAGAGAAACTGCAATCCACACAAGAGCTTATTTTAATAGTCAGAGCTGGCAAAGTCCCAATATCACAATGTAGCAATTAACAGCACGGCTGTATTTGCTATTCATGGTTTGATGTAAAAACTTGTTTATTAAGATGGGCTGGAGGCGCTGGTGTGCAATAGACCTGCATGTAATTAGATTCCAATTATTTGTCTGTTTCTGATATTGTAAACTGGCACTTAGCACATCAGTTAAATTGACACACGGCGCTGCATGGTTTACTCGGTAATTAAAACATGTTCTGTTAATTAGATGATGACCACTTTATTTCAGGGCTCTTGTGTTTGGGTTTTCTAGTGTGCTCTGTTTGTATCATGAGCCACCAGACGCTCCTCTAATGAGTCCTTGTTTTGTTTCAATTACCACCTGCTGTTCAAAAGCAAAGCTTGTTTTAACTAAACAAAATTAATGCTTGTCTCTTCCTTTGTAAGAACTTAAACGTTAGACAAATTAATACGCTTATTATCGAAGTGCTAAGCTCTGGTTTTAAAGACTGCTAAGGCAATTAGAAGAAAGTTATAAAATGTTGTAGAGAGTGGCATAAATATTGTTTAGCATATTAAGAGGCATTACAAACAATGAAATAGTTGCTGGAGTTGAAAGGGAGCATAGGGACTTAGACTGCCCACCCCAAGATTAAATTAGCTCTTGCAATTTGCAAAGGGATCCGGAAACTAAAGAAACTGGGGACATTCTAGGCAAAGGGATCAGATGAAGTTGAGCATGAAGACGTGTGGTATAGCCATAAATAAATCTATGAATGATATTGGAACAACTGGGATGTTTTTCAAAATTACACACTTGTTGCACATTCTCTTACATGAGATATGCTGTTTGCATGCTAAAGAAACAGCAACAGCTGTGCCTTAAAGTTTTTGACTACAAGCACTCTTAGCAATGCCATTTTGTATTTCATGAAGATCAGGGCCTGTCCTGTTAATGAAGCTTATTCCACAGCCACCTCCACATCTGTGATTCACCCATGAAACCACCAGAGCACAATTCATTTCTACATTTCCACAGCCTTTCCCATTCCAGCAGCTTCTCATTGTACACCATGACATCATGACCATTCTTCTGGTCTGGAGTTGAAACCTGTCATCATAGGAGGGTGGGGACCAACCGATGACTACTTATTTCCCAGAACACCTTTATCTCTGGATCTGGAGAACTCATTAAGGAAGATAATAAAGTGATGTCAGGCAAGTTAGCCACTAGTGTATGTCTAGGAAGCTACTCTAACTACAGATGGGCCTTCTAGATTGGCACGAAAAACTCTCGGCCCGTTCTCTTCCGTTGGCACGGAACCAACCAACTCAGTAGCGGGGGATTTTTCCTACATAAGAGACTCTTCAGGGTTGCTGAGATGTACTCCTCTGTAAGGTACAATTCAGAATTATTCAGGGTTCAGTTCAGTGTGCATTAAAGTTGGCATCTGAACCCTTTCAGAAAACGTACTAACAAATCTGGAATGGTGCATACATGACGTAGTTTCCTGGAAAGTCCCTTAATCCCAAGGTAAATCGTGTTCTCCTGCAGTGATGACGGCTTTATTCTTACAGGTGTTTGTCTGGAGTCTGAAATGTCATTCCTTCTGCATACTCAGCGATAGTGATGGCACAACCTGGGCCACAAATCTGAATTTATGGACATCAGTGCCTAAGACCACAGCCTTACCCAGGCAGCTGATATGCCTTGTACAAAAACTAAATGGCACACTTCCTTCGGAACTTTAATTGAAAAAAAATTCTCAGTAGCTGGTTTCTGTACCTTAGGGGTACATTTCCAAAGCAATGGGCGGCAAGCGAGCCGCAAGATTTCTATTGATATTAATGGCAGTCGTGGAGCTAAATCACTGAGCACCGCTTGGCAAACTTACTCCTTAATGCTGCAGTTGCCTTAAATTAATATTTTACAAAGACCTAAAGTAATTAGACTGTGTCTTACTAAATGCTCCATTTACTCATTAGATATTTGAAAATGCATCTTTTGCTGCAGGCCCATTGGGGCACATTAACTACTCTAAAATATATAAATGACTTCAGTGGGACCTTTTTAAAAATGCCGGCGCAGGGGAAAGCCAGGGGCTCCTCACTGGTGACCAATTAACACTGGCCCATTAAGGTACACACTGGTGGGACTCAAGGGATGTGGCGTGATTACGGCTATCCAGATCCAGGAAGTAATGAGTTATTTCCAACCATGTCTCATGTACATATTTTAAATGCAAGCCTTCATTTATATCCTTGTGGTATGGATTTGCTGTTTTTGGCCTGGCACGATCTATTCCCCTTTGTCTGATTTCCCCTCTGGGTTCGCCTCCTTGCCCATTCACTGTGCGGGAAGCTGATTCCTCTCTCAGCTCCAGGGTGAGAAGGCCAAGTTAAGCCCACTGGTCTTGGCTACAGTGATTGGTTCAAAGATGTGCCCGTCAACTAAGATGGACCAATCCCTGAAACCAAGGTTGCTTATTCAAAAGTTGAAGGAAGAGGTTTTCTGCGGAATGGGGGACTGGAGGGGAAAAGCTCCCCCATTTGCTGGTAGACATTTTCGATTACCTCTTTTGAGTAAAGAGCCAACCCAGAGGAAGCAGAAGATCTCGGTCAAATTATCTGTGACCTCTATCAAGCCTCGTGTGAAGTCAGTACTATCTCTACATTTATGTGCGTAATTATCTTCACTTTCCTTCACCATTTGTTTCTGCACCTAAGCCAGTTAATTCCCCGCCCCCCACTGGTAAGTGGAAACATTTCTAATAGATACAATGGTACTTTTCATATCATACGGCTATGCTGTTTCATTCACTTGGGAGAAGATAAACTGAGGGGAAGAATCTCTGAAGGTAGATTCTTCACATGGAGTCCAAGTTTAAATTTCAGAAGTTTAGTCAATTCTCTAAAATAAGAAAAAACATTTTATTGTATGTGCATTTTTCAGTGGAGTCAAATGTTCCCCATCTCAGGAATGTTTCAGAACAAGAGTCCTAGAAGACCAACAGGGAAAGGGGCAGCAACACGGAGGATTTTATATGATGCTGCCTGCCCAACAAGTGTCAATTTTAGGCTCTTTGCTTCAGCTCACAAAATCAAGAAAATGCGTAGAGGTTCTGTGAGCAAACTAGCACAGCAAAATGATAGAGCTTTTTAGAAACTGGAATTGATTGTATAGGGAGATAAATCAGGCACATTTAGGCCGCATACGAATAAACGAAGTAGTTCTTTTTATTTAAAAAAAAGAACCCTAATAATTGGTTTGCTTCAGCGTTTACTGTGTTTATGTGTGTATAATACACTACAGCTGTCCTATTGTATCGGCAAGAGATACATTCTAAGACACTTGTGAATGCCTGAAACTGTAGATAGTATTGAACCCTATATATGTTATATTTTCGCCTATAAATACCAACGATAAAGTTAAGTTTAACAACAAAAGATAATAAAATAGAGCAATTATTATAATATACTGTAATAAATGCTATTTATATGGGGTCTCTCTATCTCTCCCTCCTAATGCCATTTATACTTTCATCTTTTCCATTTAAAGAAAGCACTTTCTCACCTGTAATCCCATCATTCCGTGAGGCTGAGGCCAAAGGATTGCAAGTTGGAGACAGGCCTGGACAATTTAGTGACTTAGTGAGACCTTGTTCAAAAAAAAAGGAGCTGGGGTTGTAGCTCAGTGTGAAGGCCCTGGGTCCAATCCCCAGTACCAGGAAAAAAAAAAAAAAAGCACATTATGGCTTTACTTTGGCATATTTTGAATTAGCAGCATCACTGTCCTCACACTTTGTGTTCATTATTAAATAAAATGAGGATTACTTAAGTACAAGCCCTGTAAGAACATGACAGTCAACCTCTACAATTAATAGAGCTACTAAGAGACTAACAGGTGGGTAGGGTATACAGCACGGATACACAGGACAAGGGATGATTCACATTCCAGGCAGGATGGTGGGATAGTGTGATATTTCTTCAAGATACTCAGAATGGCATACAATTTAAAACTGATGTTTAATTTTGAAATTTTTCATTTAACATTTTTCTACCATGGTTTATTGTAGGTAACTGAATCAATGAAGTAAAATTCAGGATAAGGGTAATTTTTCCCTTCCACATAACTTTATATCGAAAGGGTTGCAGCAAGAAAAAATTTTATGGTTCACGTTGCACTTGAAGGAGAGTACGGTCTCAAGTTCAAATGCATTTAGAAAATGTACGTGGTTCAAGTTTTATTACTGATAGCCTTGAAATACTTTATGCCACAGACAAGGGGGCCAAAACTTATGCACTTTTACAACTTCTCTCTGATCCTCATTGACATCTTTTTCATCTAATTTGGATGAAAATATGGTGGTAGCACAAGGACAAGAAAAGCAGAGCAAAATTAAACAAAATTTATCATTCTCTTATACTTTGGAAAGCTGCATAATTATTATGTCAAAAGAATCGATCAAAAGCAATGGCCCTGGAGCCAGGCTGTGAGTTCACAGCCTGGCTTTACTTCTAGCTGTGTGACCTTGGATATACAGATTTACATTTCTGTAACCTAGTTCATTCATTTTAAAAATATTAATAGGCTGAATTATAGGAAGTGGCTTGGCTTTCGCCTACACATGAAGAAAGTATTCTTGCATAGCTCAAACTGATACCTACAGGCATGTTTCTCAGGGCTGCTGTAACAATGTACCACAAGTAGGTGGCTTAAAATAGCAGAAATGTATTCTCTCAGAGTTCGGAAGTTTAGAAGTTCAGTTCAAAAATCAAGGTGCACACTAGGCCACGATTCCTCTAAGAGCTCTAGGGAAGAATGCTTCCTTGCCTCATTTTAGGACTGGCAATCTTTTCTGTTCTTTGGTCTGTAGCTGCATCACTGCCATCTCTGTGTCTACCTTCACGTGGCATCTCACACTGCAGGCGTCCGTACATCAGGACTTTTTGTAAGGATGTTGGTCATGGGACTTAGGACCCATCCTAATCCAATGTGACCTCATCTAACTTGATGACCTCTACAGTGACCCTAATTCCAAAAAAGGCCATATTCCCAGGTACTGAATTTTAGCATCTGAACATTTGAACATTTGTTTTATTCTCCTAGAAACCCTTCAATACATCTAGAATACTCTTATGTTTTTACTTACCTGCACATTTGGCCTCAGGAAAGCTACTTGTTCTATTTGCTGTGTTTACAAACATGTTCTCTACATCACTGTAATGGAATCTCCAATTTTTAGTTTTATTTATATCACTCTCTGAGACTGTATCAGATTTTCCTAAAAATATGTTTTGGAGAATCATAACCCCAGAAAAAATCCCTCCTAAAAAGGAATTAATTTTAAAAATTGTGAAATGTATATATTTCCCTATAGTAATTTTGTACTGTATATGCTAAAACCTACAAGAAGTTCTCCATGAGAGAAAACTATTTCACTTGGCCTAATCTAATATTTGGCTATTTTATCCACAAAATAATGTGGTTTATTTTGTATTTATACTGGCTGAGGTTTGTTGAGTTTTTCGAATCTATAGATTGAAGTCTTTGATTACATTTGGAAAACCTTCGACACATTTCTTCAAATGCTTTTCTACTCTATTCTTTATTTTCCTTATCGGACTCCAATTATACAATTAGACCGTCTGGTATTATCACACAAATCATTGATGTTTTTGTATATATTTAACTTTTCAACCTCTCTCTGCCCCCAACTCTTGAGCACCTTTTATTAACCTCCATTTACTAATTCTTTACTCTTTGGTGACCAATTTGCTGCCAAATCTCTCTCATGGATTTAAAAAGTAACATTTTTTTGGTGCTAAAAATTTCGTTTGATTCTTTGGAAAGTTTTTATTTCTTGTCTAAAATACCCCCATTATATCCATGTTTTCCTATAAAATGTTGAATTTATTGATAATAATTATTTATGTGTGTGCCTGCTAACTTCAGCAACGGGTAATCTACTGGTTTGCTTTTATTGATTATATTTTCTTTTAGTTATACATATCTTCCTCCTTTTCTCGATCTTCTTCTTCCTCCTCCCCCTTCTCCACCATTAGGTTTTTTTCTTCCTCCTCCTCTTTTTATTCTTCTCCTCCTCCTCTTCCTTCTCCTCCTCTTCTTCCTCATCCGTCCTCTTCTTCTTTTTCTCCTTCTACTCTTTCCTTCCTTTCTTTTTTCTGTGGTGCTGGAGATCAAACCTAGGGCCTTGCACATGCTAGGTAAGTGCCGTATCATTGAACTACACCCTTAACCCCATTGTTCCTTCTCCTATCTCAAAATATCATATTTCCCAATTGACTACATAAAATACAGGGTCTGAAAAATGAAAAGTGTTGAGAACAAAGCTGTGTATGTTCTCCACACCTTCTCGTGCAGAACAAAAGTGGAATGGCCCACCCCCAACCAAGTATGACACTCTCCTTCAGAGACGGTTGGTATTCGCAGGGCAGAGGACTGGGTTCCCTTCCCCAGCTGGGTGCTTTCTTGTACACCACCCTCATTCATCTCTCTTCACATTCTTTCGAACATGAGAAAACAAACTGGAAAGAGATAACTAGGTAAAGAGAGGGCAGCAAGGAATCAGCCTATGTTGCTACACTTGACATGACAATACTTTGAACACCGTGGGTTGGTCAGGTAGACCAGGCTTGCACTGCCCTGGCGAGGCGGTTGGGGATGAAACCTGGTGGAGACTAAGGCATCAAAAGACCTTAAAGCACACTTAAGAAATCTGAGTGAGGAGAAAACCTGCAGCGTTTTCTGGAGAACTCAGGCATGAAAGGGAACATGGACGGGGTACACTTGAAACAATGGCTGCTCTGCCTTGAGGCTGCATCATGTCATAAACCAGGACACGTGTCTGTCTTGCTTTCTTCTTCATTCTCGCCTAGTACATTGCCAGCCCTACAGTCCCCAATGTGCTTCATGAACGAATACGTGTGAGCATGCCCATTTTTCCCCACATGCGTGGTTACTTCAGGAACTTCAGGAGGGACTTCAAAAAAACCAACTTTACTAATCTTCTCTTCACTTTTCTCCCCCAGCACTGACGAAGTCTAACCCAGTATACATTCACTCACTCATTGGGTTAATTCCTCTTATTTCTGCAGTGTATGAGCAAGGTGAAGGGGGAGGGAGAGGATTGCTTCCTTTTGTTTAGTGTTGTTTTATCCAAGGGACTGATACAGTGACTGACAAAACAAGTTTCAGAATGAATAATTTTGCTGGATGCCACACTCAGAACATGGATTATGACAGTGGTGGGGGCTAAAAAGATACAGCCATGGCAGATGTGGCGTGTGTTTTGGTAGCACGTGTGAAACTGAGGTGAAAGAGAATTTTTACATGAAAGTAATTCTTGAAAACATATTGCGAAGCTACTCTAAAAGACCATTCTTAAAAAATATCCAAAACTTCTATGAGTAGCAATATATGTCTTTAAGCAGGTACTGTCCCTCAAATCTCTTGAAAGTTATAACATTTTAAAAATTAATTATGCCAAATATAAAGAAAGAAGTAATTCCTGGTTGATAGGATTACAAATTAAAGAATTAATTGAGCACCAAATTAAAAAAAAAAAACTAGTTGAAAAGACATTTGAGGGCTGGCTAAATGAGGCTTCATACGTAATTACTGACTCTGCTTAAGGAGACATAGTGAATATTAGCTTTGGAGAGATAGATCTCATTTTTTTACAAAAAGGTTTGATATGAAACAACATTATGAAACGAATGAAACAACATGAAATAACATTATAAGTTTCAGTATACAACATTTTGTTTCAACATTTTGTTTCATTTTATGCAACTGTCTAGTTCAGTATAATGTTGTTTCATTTTGTTTCAAACAATCTAATAATGGAGCTGTGGTATTTGTTTGCTCAGAATATTTCTAGACCTAGAGTTCTTCCTCTTCCACCTTGTTCCTGAGGACTCCAAGTGAAGAAGATGCCAGCTGAAGAATGGTGCTGTCACTATCTTGTGACCGTTGGAATGATCTGGTTTTAGAGTGATTGGAAACAGGGTGGTGGCTGCCCTCTATCGGGGTTGCCATCTGTTCTGACATGGAAAGTGAAGGTAGTCTATGAGTGTCTGTCTGCAGAGAAAAACAGAGGCGTTGGACTTTATATAACAAACTGGGGCTTTATATAACAAACATCTTCCTGTCCGTGTAAGCTGCTGTCACAGGAGCCCGCCATCCAGCTCTTTGCATCCCTAATTACTGTCATCTAATTAAGCTGCAGCCCGCCTACACATAGCCACGCTCATCCCTCCTCATCGATAAGTGGGATCAGGCAGGAGGACAAGTGACAACACTCAACTTCTTTTAGTCAAAGTTAGTGCAAGAAACTTCTTTGAGATTTTGCTTGATAGTCCTTAGATGCCTACTGATAAAATTTAAGGTAACTCTGGGACTTCAGGAACACCTATTTTAATAACCACATTTCTTAAAAATGTGTGTTCTGACATCAACAAGGTGTTGTTTCACCACGTAGGAAGTTAACCCAAAAAAGAATGTGCAAGTGGCAATTTCTACAGTAATAGATTTTGATGAATATTTTTTCAAAATGTTCAGCTGATGCTTGACATTATGATGAATCACGCCAGATTACATCAATCATGTTGTGTCATTTAAAAAACAACAACCCCCAAACCACAACGTGGCTGTTAAAGATGGAGTTGCAATGGGCCGCAGTTAGGAGGTATCCATTTTTAGAAAGAAAATAATACTGCAAATACTTAATAATTCACGCTCATATACCAAATTGGAAAGGCTTCTAAATCCTGTCTGAAAGGCAGACTTTAGAGAACGGGTTTGTAATTTAATTTTTTAGCATAAGATATATTCTAAGGAAAAAGAATCATCTAGAAGAACACATTTTAAAAGCATGTATATTGTAAATTCATAAACTGTGATTCATTAGGATCATTCTCAAAAGATGGTTCAATTTTCTCCAACTTGAACACAACACTTCTTAGCTTACCAGCTGTGTGCGGTATAAAGAACAAGAGTTCATACAGACACAAGTCTGTACCACACGGATTCACTTGAACCAGATACAGCTGAAGCAGAGGAGGAAGGAATTATTCTAATAATTTCTATACCACCCTCAAGTTCCTTGGGAAGATCTCTGCTACTGTAGCCCACTTTGGTAATAGTTCTATGGGATGTCAATGAGTATTTCTGTTTGTCTTCTTTTCAATTGTTATTTAACTCAATTTCCTCTTTTCTTGAATCTAACAAAAATAGAATGGCATCTACTGCATATTTCTTAAGTTGCAAAAATTGACTTTTTGTTTTTACATCTCCAAAACTATTATTCTCAAATTGCTTTGGCCTTAAAACTCTCTTGAAATAAAATTTTAATTTCTAAAATAGATCAAAGCTATCAAGTCATAGGGGGTTGATTAAGTTTAACATGACTGATCAACTTTATTTATTAACACTCTGGGGACATAAATATTTCCATTGGTTTGTTTTTGTTTTCAAAATTCTTAGCCAGTAAAAACTTTTGAAAGTTGTACAAGTTGGGTGTATAAGTAACAAAACTTGAGATAATCACCTTATGAAGAGAAAAGGTTTATTTTGGCTCACGGTTCTCTAGGTTTCAGTCTACCGCTGGTTGGCCCCATTGCTTTTGGGTTGGCAGTGAAGCAACACACCATGGTGGCAGTATGAGACAAAACTGTTCAGCTCAAGGCCAGGACACACGGGAAAGGGAAAGGAAGGGGCTCAGTTTCAAATTTCCTCTTCAGCAGAGAATCTGCTATCACTCTGCCTGGGGTTCAAATTCTCACACTAATTACTACTTGTAGCTCTTTGGCAAGCTATCATCTTTCTCAAAGCTTCAGTTTCTCATCTGTAAAGTGGGAATATTATTAGTGCCTGCCAGCCAGAGTTACCATTAGGGTGGAATGACGTACCACACATAAGGCATTTCATACAGAGGCCTCACTCTCAGCAAATCTTCACCAACTGCAGGGTACATTCTGGGAAAATGATAGTCTATGGTAGTTTCTGCATGCCACTTTAAGTTTTTCAAAGTTCAAGAATATAAACATTTTTTCTAATGTTTAAGATTAAAGAGATCAACTAATATCAATCATAGATTTTTATTGCAAAATCAAAACTTACGAACAAGAATTAATATTCTCATTCACTACTTGCACAAATATAGGCAGCAAGACAGTGACGTTTGGCTGCAAACCATGTTTAAGAACATCCCTGATTCTTCATACTTTTCCCTTTAACCACAAGAAAATATTTACTCTGCTGAAGAATTATCTCTTGTTATGGGGTCTCTCGCATTTTCGACCTTTGGGCATTGACTTGTACCTTTTGGATAAACTCTGGCTTGAAAATGAAAGTTGAAGAGACGAGAAAAACTTCATGGGGAATTATGGCCTTGGGCCCTTATAAAACTTTTCAAAGAAGCTCATCAATTATTTACCACCTGTTCTCAGCTGCTTGCTTCATGAAAACTGGTGGTATGTTAGGTGGACAGAGGCTCCTGATCTGCAAAGAGCCGCTTCTACTACCTAAGTTTTGCAACATGCGAGAGCAAGTCACATGGGAAGGAAAAAGAGCGTGGACTGGTTTGATGACAGTTGGCCATCACCAAGGAAACTGCTCCCTTGGTAACCATGGTCAGTACATCTGTCTAGTTGCATTTCTAAGACTCACACAGTCACTACTATGGAAAATGTATTTTAAAACACAAACACATAGGAAAGAACAATTGAAACACAAAAACTAGTGGAGTTGATAAAGAATCCTTTGCTTTTATGGCAACGTTGTCAGGGTGGAATTATAGTGTTCGGTAGAACATGTTTAGGGGTGTTAACTCATAAATGGAAACCAAAATGTTGCCAATTTAAGGGGGCCCATAAAACAAAACAAATCTAAACCAGATAATCATTGGGTTTACTATTCATAATATACGTGGATTTTAAGACTTCATAAAAATATTTGTAAAGAGCTTGTTTCAAACATTAAGCACCCCTAAGTAAGTTAAGCTAAAGTTTGCATAACTTTGTCTACCTTAAAGAGAGATGTGGGCAAAAGTAAGGGCAATAACATTGAAGGCCAGTTGGGGAAGGGATAGAATGTTAACATCTATCAGAAATTAAGAAAAATAACTCTCAGATAAAAATGTAAGATGGTGGACATACATATTTTTAAAGAAACATTTGATTTATCTGTAGCTCTTAAAGAAGACTAGCATGCTACCTAAGGAATGTCTACATTGACTTATCATTGACTTTGAAAGATTAGAAAGAGTTAAACTTTGGCCTACAAATGTTTTTAAAAGATTGAAAAAAAAAGATTTTAATGCATATTGCCTACATAAATTTCATGGAAAGTTTGTAGTTTCTATAAAAATAAATTATGAATTATAACTAATGCAGTAAACTAAGGTACTCCCTGGAATTAGGATTTGAAGAGTTTATACCAAGAAGGAAAATATTCTTTCCAACTAAGTATCCATATTAATATAGAAGGCTAACTAAACAAAAGATGTGTAATGTGATTTATAGTTTACATTCTGAAAGCAGAAGAAAAATTAGAGAATTGAGACAAGTTGTCAGGTTATGTTTTCAGATGCACCTTAAATAATATATAGCATTTTACAAATTCTCTGTGTGCTTTTGCACACCTTAACATAGAGCATCATAATATGCTGGCAGTGGTTGTGACAGAATTATCATCACTTGTGCTTGCTCATGAAAATTGCTGCATTTGAGCAATTTGGAGGAAATTCTCAGAAATAATCACAGAGCATTCTTTTAAGGATTCTGATGTTCAAGATGGCACAGAGGACCCGAGCATGTGGAAAACACAAACATCAACAACTGTGTCAAAAATGAATTCAGAAGGGTTGGACTATAAATGTGCAGAAATTTTGGGAACACTTTAACCAATTTATTTTACTTATGTTTTACTTTTTATGTTTGCACAAGTGTGAAATATGATAAAAAATATGTGTCTAAGTCTAAAACTGTTCTTTTGGTAAGTATAGAATAAAAATTCTAGGTGATAAGAAAGCATTACATTATAGCTTAAGCAGCACTTTTTTTCTTTCTTAGTGGTAAATTTAAAAAACGGTGTGCCGTACAATTTACAGTATTTTAGATGCAATGAAATAGAGGACTATGTTTCGACATCACCTTTTATTACCTCAGAGTGACGTAAAAAGAATGCAAGAGAAACTGAGGTAGAAATAATAACAAAGGCACTACCCACTCCCCGTTCCTCTTCCAAAATTGGAAGCACTGATAACAAAAGGTATTCAATGAATTACTGACTAGAAAAGATGAAAGCACAAAGTTGGTAAGCAGGTCTTTATGGCAGAGCACGCCATGATTAAACAAACGATTCAATCAATTTCATAGATGACCTTGGTGTTTAATCTTAGTCTGCCTCTGTCACTTAATCTGAAATCCAATTTAATGTCTGCTTTGTACATCAAAGAGCAAAAGTAGGTTCACACTACATGTTTTCTCAAAGGAAAAACTTAAATGAAAGAAGAAAAATTTTCCCAAATATTAAGGCTGATATAGATGCATTAGGTAGGGAAACACTAAATTTGGCAGTTCTATAGAGCAAGTTGATTTTTTTCTCAGATAAATTATTCTTCGAGAAGATCTTCAATGTCAAGCGTAAAATGGTGCCTTTACAATACTGCCAGAAAGTTATTGTACATGTTCTCTTTCAACTGATTCATCTACCAGGGTCTTTTGTGCCTGTTGATTGAAAAGTCAATCCTACATGCATTCCGTTTTCCTGATCTGTTTGACAGAATCGCAGGGAAACATTCAGGGAGAGGACCCTGCTTCCAAAGTTACATCACTCGGTTTGAGATTCTGTGGCAATTCAGCAAGAGATGATACCAATTCCAACTTTATAGTGTAACTTCCATTTTGTGGAAAGCTATTTTCATTTTGGCACATTAACTAGCACAATATGAAAATGAAAAATCCTAAAGGGAGTATAAAAATCTGTATCTCCTCCAGCTGATTCTTCAAAGTTCATTTTCAAAATGTACTTGCTTTGAGATTCACTGGGATAGGAAAACTGTATTTACCAAACCATGTAGCACATTCCTAGATAGACACAATACCACTAAATCAGTCCTCTAATGTTGGCACTTGCCTTCCTGCAGAGTTTGTTTGTGTGGACTCTGCTACTTCCCCTACTGGTAATTTTTGGAGTATCCAGTGACTGTTGACAAATTTAGTTACCCTACCTAACTGCAAGATAAAAAAAGGAAAGAAGTAAGGTATGTTAGGTATAGGCTCTAACTTCCCACCATGAAGGTAACCATTATGTACTACAAACATGTACTAATAAAAATAAAAACTATGCATAGAACCAAGAAGTCCACATTCCCCAGCTTGCTTTGTAATCATGTACAGTCATTTGATGATATTCAGGCAAACAGGATGTGGGCAGAAGTGATACATCCCTTCAGCCCTCACCATTTTCTTTCTTTGTTGGATGATTCATGCCAAACATTAAGGGAGACTTCTGGGGCTCAGCGGAGGGATGTGCAGTAGAAGGAAGAATCCAGGGCCCACATAGGACTGCAGAACCCAGCAACTGCACAGTCTAAACTCACACATGTGCAGAGTCAGAAATATCAACTTCTGCTATGTTGAACTACTGGAATGCTGGAACTTTTTGTTTTAGCAACTAGGGTTACTTAACCTGATTAGTGACGATAGCAATAGTAGCAAAGAAGTCCCCAGTTATATTCCTTAGGACCTCCACCAAATGTTACATACTATAGACTCATGGCCTTTGTGACACAGGAAAATATAACTGAAATGTAGCTGGACATTTATTTCCCCACCTCAGATGCAGTTTGGAGTGCTCTGTTCCAAACACCGGGATGAGTTCAGGCGATACAATAATGAACCCAGTAGACACAACTCTTGTTCTCATGGAGTTTAAAGTGCAAGAGGGAGATGTTAACTATCAGATCACACAGATAAGTATAAAACTGTAATCATGACCATTTCATTGTCACAGAGGATTATGGTCGCATCAGACAGAAAAAAATACAAGCATTTGCCTTAATTAGGGAAGCACCCACGAAGGATTCCATGCTGAAGGGAGCAGGTAGACACTTACCATATGAAAGTCAGATGGCAAAAGAAAAAATGGCAGCAGTCCAGAGTGAGTGGATAAGAGGGGTGAAGGGAAGCTGTGTATGATGATGCTAGAGGAGAATGGGAATAGGAATGCAGGGACCAAATTTGATAAGTGCAAATACTTTGCTCTTCACTCAGATATTAAAGAATCAGATTCGTCTCTCTGCCTTTGAAAAACAATATTTTGGCTACACTGTGGGGAAATGCATTGGATGTAGTTATACGAAGAGAATATGTCATAATGTGAGAGTCAACTATCAGTATACTTGTAGCCCAGGAAGAAAAGGAAACATAAAAACAGTTTCGGCACTTGAAAAAGTTTTGGAATTGGATAATCAATATTTCGGTAAACTCTAGTTACTTTTAATTTTATGTCATTTTCTTCTTGTACAATATGGATTATCTAGTAGCTCGATCTGATAAATTTGTACAGGAGACATTGGCCTTAGGCCACCAAGAACATCCAGAGTGAACAAAATTGAAGCACAATATGAAGCTGGCTTAAGGGAGATTTTATTTTACCTGCTATTGTAGTACCGAAGCCCCTTGGGAAACCTGCGAGTCCCTCCTCCCTAGCACTTACCTAGGAGGACTTCCCATCAGCAGCATTGGGATTTCCTGACTCTTCTTACTAGGAAGATATTACGAAGTCTCAACTTCTTCATAGAATTTATGAAGGATTATGCCTGCAACATACATGAGAACGACATCCTCGGTTTCACATTTTTAATCTGCTTTTCCGAAATTTTTGGCACTGATGTTCCTATTTCAGACAGTTTCTCAGTCCTCAGGAGAATTATATGTTGATGTCTTGAATATTTTATATATTGTTCTCCTCACTGTAAATGGAAATCACTGCTACAGAAAGCTTTTTTTTCTTCTTCTCCTTTTTTCTACACTTTTATTGGCCATACAGATTAATAAGTTTCATTTTGGCAGATTCATACATGCACATAACACACTTTGATCATTTTCACCATCCCTCCTCACCTTCCTTGCCCTGTTCTCCCCCTAGTTTTACATTTGGGGGGGGGCGGTTCAACGTGTATAATATATTTTGCTCATATCCAGTGGTTATGATTCAGCAATCATACTGAGATGTTCCCGGTGTTTCTTTGTTTCTTGCCCCTGTGACTGGGGCTGTGGAGCCCTGCAGTCTCGCCTTCCCAACCACATAAACATGGGTGCAGGTCCGTACTGGCCCTTTCTCCTCTGTCCATGGGAGAAAGAGTCAGACACTCAGCCCTTTGCTACTCCTCATTTTTACACCCATTTTCACCTTTCTGGAAGCAATTCCTATACAGAAAACTAAACAAACTGCCCTGCACCGAGATGCTGCTAAAAGGTATCTTTTCCCTGGAAGAACGGATGATTGATCCAGGTAGGTATTTTCAAGGGCTTCAAAATCAGGCTGCTAATTTGGTGATATTAACTTTTGCATCACTAGTCAGTTTAGGAAGCAACAATTCTCTTAAAACTCCTATAATTGCATTTGGACAAGTTTGCGCGTAGGACCGAAAGTCCATCAGCTTATTATAACCATGGTGCATTTCACACACCATCTTCATTATCTTGTGCTAAAGATGAGCGCACACACACTTCTGTGGTAATTTTAGATTGGCCACCGACACACTCTACAGTGTTTATAAAGAAAACAAAACTTGGATGTTGGCCCTTTTAATTATAATTGGCAGAATTGCTACACCCCAAATCACATAATCTCTTCACCATATTATATCTCTGAAGACATCTGCTTGCAAAGCAGTAACAAGGAACTTGAATTCTAAAAACAAACTTTGTACTAGATTGATTGGTTTGGCGAGCTGCACTTCTAAAGTAGTGACGGATTCTAAAAGATATATTCCTGAACTTCAAGGAAAGTTTAAAATACACTGTAATGGAGCTACACCAAACTGTCCTGGGTCTAGACATTAAGAAGAGAGAAACCAAGCTCCTATTTTATTGCTAAAAGTCCCCTGGTCCAGTGGTTAGTGCCATAAAATGCACCAGGCATTTCTGCATTTTTCTTTTGCAGTTTCCAAATAAACGTGGAGCCAGTAAAACATTTTGTGAAGTTCAGTGCACGATTTCACCTGAGAAATGATTGCCACATAAGGTGTTATGTCCTAGGGGCTTCATATGACATTTTGAAAACAATTGAGAGTCCCAGACATTCCACCAAAGAATGAACGCTGATCTGTAACATCATCCTGACTATTCATCAAGTATTTACCTCTCTTTGCCTGGATTTGGAACCCCGGCGAATCCATCTTTGAGTAGCTACATCACGATCACCATCACTTAACCTTTGGGCCAATTATTTTCCAGATCTCAGGAGTTCCTGAACTTGTGGCACCGTGACCTAAAGGATTAAACAGAATAACTAATCGGTGATCTGTGCTCTACCGATGAGCAGAAATCTTTCCTTTCATAGGTGATTTGCTCATGGCTATTTGAATTAACAGTTTAAAAAAAAAAAAAACTCAATACAAAAGCCTGAATTTGTTGCCAAAATAAAATTGCCTCCATCATATGCAGTCATGTAATTCATAGGGTCCCACCCTCCTTCCATGACTCTAGCCAAGAGTCTGGTTTTCCTTCCCTCACACAGTGTTTTCTGGAGCCCAGGATGAGTTGTTAAACACTAACAGGACTTAAGACGGCTGCTGGGAAAGTGAAAGCAATCTCCTTGTGCTGCCCAAGTTCAACTGAAACGCCCACAAATTTTGACATTTAGAATGTCTAACTGAACAAATATTTGCTGCCCAGTTACTACTTTTACGTTAAGAATCTCTACCCAAAGTTACTTAGTTGCTGAAGATGCTTTGAACATTAGCTATCCTCTTAAGTGATTTTTCCCTGATATTAAAAATTACATTTATAAATAAATACATTACCTAAAAAAAGATTGCATGTATAAATTTTAAATGTTGAAAATATACAAGAAGGTTCACAGATGTTGACTTTTTTTTTTTTTTGCTGTTCGAACACGATTTTATTAGTCCAGAGTATTTTCTCCCAAACGTTTTTCCGAGAAGTGCAGAGTAACTGCTGTTCCCCCAGAGCACCGAACTATTAGCTGCTAACGGCGGGGGAGTTTATAGGTTCCAGCGTTTCAGCGGTCTGCCTGCACGTGCGTTATCCTGCCCAGGCGTTCCCCTCTTGCAAACACACCAAGCTGGGAAAATTCATAATTTTGATGCACATTAAAAACTTCTGAATGTCTTCATATGTGTAACACAGACTCAGGAAACATTATGAGAACAAGCAAACAGCTAGCATGATAGAAAGTGTGAATGTGAAAAAAAAAATGACGGCAGCATAAGGAATGATTTATGTTAATGGAGCTAATTCAGTGTTTCCATTTTGTACATTATGGTCCAATTATTCAGCATGATTTCTTTATTCTTTTCTCAGGTAGGTTACGCTGGGGACACTTGGGCTGAGGAAAATGGGAACAGACTAAACAACGAGCAGAAGAAAAATGAGACCATCCCATGGGATGCATTCTAGAACCCTCGTGTTGTCAGCGAGTGAGAGTAGGATGTTTGGGGCCAGGGATTTTGGGTAAATCTTTGGTATCTTAGGATTTCTACAGATCACTGCAGGACTAAAGACTAGCAGGGGCTTCTAATTAGTAGAGTTATGTAGCATGTGCTAAATCTTACTTTTTTTTTTTTTTTTAAGAGTATGTGGTTTTTGGCCCACAGATAGACATCCTGGTTTTAAGTTCTGGGAGATTTTTATGCAAGTCTGTTTTCCAGAGCTAGCCTTTCAAGGTGTTTTTGTGGGACAGGTAAAAATCTCAGTTATCAAGAACAGATAATCTGTATACGTGCCCACTGCAAAATGATTTGTCTCTGATGTTCCCATGCTAACCTCCCAGGCTCAGGCAATCTCGAAAAATCTGTGACTTTGGAACAGCTCTCTCCAATGTGAAGGAAGCAAGCATGATTACTCTGTGAGTCTCAGAGGAAATGTAAAGATGTAATTTCTGCAGTGAGTAATGGTACAAATAAAATTATGTTTATTATTTTATTCACAGCATTTAATTATAGAGGGAGATGGGTAGTCAGATAGCAAAACAGCTATAAACAAGGGAAAGCCCCTCTGTTCTTTCTAAATGGATGTGCTAAGACAATTGGGAAGAACAGTAATAGAACACCCAGTTCATCTGGACTCCACAGCACACACGTTCACTTGGGGTTCATCATATAATGGACTGTATCTCTGCGAGAACTTGACATTTGATAAGATTACCTTTGGATTTTGGTCCAAGTCTCTGTTATGCCTGAGATTTCCATCTTTTGATTTAAAGATAATAGACCCAAACATGTGAAACAGTTCTGCAAAGAGTCAACCTGTGACTCACAACCGAATATCAAAAAGATTTTGTCTACAGTTTGCTTTCTTACCTCACTGTTGTTAACTGAAATGATCAAATGACGAGTTTCCATTATACACACTATGTATTTATTTCATAAAAGAGCTTGACATTCTTCAGAGATGAAACCTAATAGTATCATAAAACTCTGAGGTGATTCTTTTCCCCTTAAGACTCACAGCCTTTGCTGATTACAATTTTAACTCAAAAGTTTCAACAAAAAAGACAAAATAATTTTGTTTAAGCATAATGCTGAAGAATTAAAGAACCAAAACCTGAGGTCAGGCACAGATAAAACCAAATGAGGAGGCCATGGAATTGTATATAGGAAGACAAACAAAACACACCTTTATGCTGGCAATGTGCTTGGCCATTCAAAATGTAGTTAATAAGTTTCCAAACATGCAAATTCTAATTTTAAAATTAAGCCTTCCAATTGCCAATTTCAAAAAATGTAATGAGTTTAGAGTGGCCTTTTTATTATGCATGGTTTTATGTCTTTGGATTTCAAAATTACCTAGCGTGCATTTTCAACTTTGCTACAATTTCCGGGCTGTTTTCATTTCTATTTTAAAAAGGCTAAACAGTAAGATGGGCCTCTGCTTTGCATTCTAATTGCACGTAACTGATTTGCACAGCAGAATAAAAAACTCATTTTCAGATTAAGAATCGTGCACCAAGAAATAATTATTGTTCTACCAGAAAAAATATTTTCCCACCTTCTCTCCCCAGTTCTGTGAACTGTTTGCTATGTTTCCCCCAGGTTGCTATCTTTTATAGACCATCATGCATTTCTCTTCAGGGACTAAAACAACGCAAATGGAAACAAGGAACATACAACTGTTTTGACTACATTTTTCTGCTTGCAACGTAACACTTGCCTTTTATTATTTTATCTTCAACAATCAAGGGGTGACTAAATGGTTGCAGGTGGTGATGAAAATAAAAGCCATCCATCATTATTTATTAGGCATGAAAAAGATACACAATAATGTAATTTAATCTCAGAGCAGACAATTATTTCCACATATTGATAATACAATGTGAAAACTGTCATGAATTCTAATATGATATTTTGGCTTTATTGGTATGCCATGGCCAGCATGACAAATAATGAAATTGTATCAAAAAGGAAAAAAAGGTAATTATGTGCATATGTCAATATCATGGATGGAAAACATATCACTAAATTTTTAAAGCTTCTTCATTACAACTTGGCCAATTGAAAAGTCTGAAGGAGCAAAAAGTACATTTTCAGTTTTCACTATTTAAAGCACAACATATTACATCTGCAGCACGATCTCTAATTTAAGTAAACAGAGACTATGTAAAGTATTTTATCATATAAAAGTTTTGAGGACTGACCATCTGCTAAAATATTTGTGAGAAGTATGTATATACCATAGGCTCGAATTTCTAATATGTTCTCTGGTTCGCTTCAGTCTGGTAAAAATCCACATATGAAAACTCTATGATCTCGACTTTGGGTAGCATACACATGACTATTAAATGTAGCAAAGAACCTACCTTTTAGCCAAATAAAGCAAATGCTTGAAAATAAACATCTTTGATAGGAAAAATCCTGACTGATGAAATGCGTGGTCTAAAAAAAGTACAAGATGGTTTTTTGTTAGGTTAAACGTTTTCTGTTGCTCCTTGGTTATAGGAATTCCTCAGGATAGGTTTTTGTATATGAAAATAAGACCAAAAAAGAGACAAACTAGCATTTGACTTTTGTAGACTGGAACCAAAAACATTTCATGACTTCTATTTGAAAAGATTTTGATTTCTACAGAAGAATGATGATGATTAGGGACTTTCCTAGTTAGAAATGAAGGTGATGGCTTTTAAAGTACCTGTTTATTACACCCACGCACAGACTCTCTCTCTCTCTCTCTCTCTCTCTCATCCTACAATAGTCACACACAGCATGTTCTGTGCTTTCTTGAAGACTAATTTATTCACAGTTCACTTATAGATTAGTGGTATAAATATAGGCTTAATGGATAAGATAAATGATCTTCTCTTAGAAAAATGTCTCTTGGAATTATTAAGGAAGGAAAATATTTCAGACTTGGCTTTGAGTGGCAGACAAGACCTGCCAGGAAAAGTATCTCAGAGTGATCACAACACTGTGGCCATGCTGGGCTGGGAGAGAAAATTTATATATCATGTGGTTACTCAATTTTATAAAGAGAACCTAAGAACAAGTGTAGGGCCTGGTTAGGAAAAACAAATGAAAGGAATAATTTAAAAAGTCAATAAGCCACAGGAAATCTGGAGACCGTTTAAAAACACCTTATTGGAAGCCCAGTGAAAGTATGCGCCAGAGATCAAAGGGACACTTGGAAAAGTGGCCCAAGTAAGGAAACCAGGGAGATCCGCAAACTGTGGCAGGTCAGGTGTGAACAAGAATGCAGGCGAGCCAACAGAGAATTCAAGAGTACCTTGCAAGTGACTCCAAAGCTAATAAAAATGTTCTTCAAAATATATCCGTGGCAGAGAACCAAGTAGAGAACTAATGGCCTGGTCAAGAGACCCACTCAGAAAAGAGATGCTTCTTGAAAGATGGAAAGTCTTTTGACTTACCGAAGATGATTCATTCATTCATCCCATCATCCATTTTTTCACTTATTCCATCATTCATTAATCCATCCATTCATTCGATCATCTATTCATTTAGCAAAAAATTATAGAATGCCTATAGAATTCTATAGAATTATAAAATGTGCCAGACTTTAGTTCTGTACTGAAAATACAAGAATACATCACTATTCATTCATTCATTCATTCATCTATTCATTTGTCTGACCATTTGATTAACTATTAATTCAAGAAAAACTTTACAAACTATGAGACATACCTTGGCTTGAACATTAGGAATATATTACTACATAAGACATTCATTCATTCACTGAACAAACATTTGAGTTTCTACTATGTGCCAAGCACTGTTCTAATTCTCTGAGATAAATCAGCGAACAAAATGGACAATATCCCTGTTCAAATCTGGCTTCTCATCTAGTAGGCTCTAGCAGTGGATATAAGCGACACAGACAATAAAAAGCTATTCATAAATCAAAATCAATCACATAGTATAAATATATTATGAAGGACAATTTTAGGAAACCATGAGTGTCTAATGCAGGACATGTCTAAAGCAGAAAGGAGCACCCTGCTCAAAAACCTGAGGGAGTAAAAGGGGAGGTAGCAAGTGAGAAAGGAGGCAAGAGGCAAGACTGGTGAGTTGGCACCGGGGTCTCATCCTTTGGGGGTTGTACAGACATGTGAAGAACACCAGAATTTCCCTTAAGAGCAATGGGAACCACTGAAGGATTCTGAACAAGAGTTAGCTGCTTAAAAAGTTTAACCTCCTCTGTTCAGAACCCTGCAGTGGTTCCCTGAGTGTCACAGCAAAAGCTGACATTTTTATAATGATCTACAAGACCTCCATAGTCTGTCCTCTTAGTGTTCTACTCTAATTTTTTTTCTCCTTTCTATCCCTGATCACTCTACTATAGTTACACTGGGCTCTCATGCCCTCTGGCTATTTCCTACCAAATCCCAAAGCCCCGTGCTTACTTTCTGAGAGTCCTTGCTCAACTCCCACCTTGTCTACAGGGCATATTCCAAGCATCAAGTTTAATTGCAATTTCCATGTATCTTTATGTTTGCCTTGCTTTGCAATATTTCCTCTTGTCACACTTGTTACCTTCAGATGTATAGTATAATTTATTTGTTTTGTTTATAGTCTCTGCTCCCCTCCCAACTAGAATGTATTCTCCAGGGGGACAGGAGATTTTGTGTTTTGTTTATACATTTATCCCAGTTCAGTAAAACAGTGCTTAGGACATAAAACTCAGCAATCACTTACTAAGTAAACCAATTAGTGAATGCATTGGCACATGATCATATTGAGATTTTAAGGAAATTACACTGTCTGGAGGTTGAAGAGTAAGTTGGGAAGGATTGAGCATAGATGTAGAATGAAGAGAGGCTCTTTTGTAGGTCTAACAAAAACAAGAATGAAAACACACACCGGCAACGTGATGCTTGAAGTGGAGGAAAGTAATCTTGCTTAGATACATTTTAAGTAGACTAATCTGGCCTTGGATTGTGTAGGAGTTTTCACACTGGTTTTCTGATTGTTAAACAGGCAGGAAATTAGGGAGGTGGCTGTTAAACACAGACGTTACTACAAATTAAATGACATAAACATACAATTAAATAAATTATATCAGAACACAGGTAATAAATATTCAAAAGTCATTTCTTCCTAATTATTTGACTTCGTTGTTGTATTATCTGTGCTCCTGAGGATATTTAAGTCTATTGTGTTTCTGGGGTGAAATACTATATGATGATGTGTTTTGTGCAAGTCTTTCCAGTCCCCATCCATTTACGTCACATTGGTAGGTACAAATCAGCTATCATGTGGGTATTTATTCCTTGGTAATTGTCAAACACTATAAATCATGGCTTGATTTATTGTATTGTTGATTTTGCAGACATAAGAAAGTCTCGGGAAAAATAAGTTAATAATTCAGATTAAATTTAAATGTGGGTCATATGTGTCTCACTGTTAATATCATACAAAACTGAGGAAATATTCCTCTAGTATGTGAAAAAAGTATTTGATTCAGTAGAGATCATTCACATCATCGACAAAACAATGAAATTTCGGGGCACATCTTTGTTGTTCTACTCTTGACTGACTCTCTAATGTGTAAGAAACTATGAACGAACACACGTGTCAGAAATGTACTCATTCATTAGTTGTAACTGACGGTTGTCAATGGATCTAAAAGTTTTGTAACAACAGTGAAAATATTCTTGGGAATGAATTGCCCATATAAACCTTACAAGAAAGTACTGTGTATTTTAACATTATCATTTACAAACTTCGTCCTAAACATCTTTCCTTTCTTTCCTCCCTCCCTCCCTCCTTCCTTCCTACTTTCCTTCCTTCCCATATGCTGGGGATCACACCCAGGAATTCGAAGCATGTTAGGTAAACACTACCAGTGAGCAATGCCCAAGCCCTATCCATCTTTTATATCAATAAAATTTAGGATAAATATAAATGTATATGCATTTATTTTCTCTTTTAAGGAGAATTTGTTAAACAGTATACCATTAGGTATATGGACCAAGAGAGAAAGATGGGCAAGGGTGTGTTACTTTCTCTCTATTCAATAGCCTGAATGATGTAACTCATCGACTCACACAAGGAATATGAGATAAGAACCAGGTTTGTCGGATGTGGACAGGGAAGACAGTGTCACACATGAGGCTAAAGAGATGGTTTGAAGTTTGAACAGATAGATGACAAGGGTAGGCGGCCAGCTGTATACACAGTGCTGCAGCTCAGAAGAAAATTTTAAGCTACAGCCACCACTTGGGAGATATCTGTGAATGGTGAATAATTAAAAACATGAGAGTGAGTGAAACTATTTTGATTTCTGAAGCAGAGCTTAGATATGTGAAGAAAAATGGTAAATGCTGGATATTATAGCTTGAACTGACAGATTAATACAACAAACTTCATCAGAGCTAAATAATATCATCCAAGAATATTGGAGCTTTGTATCAGAGACAAAGTTCAAGGATAGGTTCTCTTTTATTAGAAATGGATATCTTAGTTAAGTGGATACTGTCAAAAACATACACAACCCGTTAGGAGCCTGTTGTAAGCAGGAGATCGAGGTGGGTGCCATCTGCAAGTGGACTTGAGTTATTTTGTCAGTGATTCTGAGTGCTTTCAGTAGGTTTCATCATTAACTGATATGAAATGTAGTGATCAGACTCAAAGACAAGGGCTTTGTTTTGAGGCCTTCATCCTATTTGAAAAAAGAAACATGGATCTCCACTTTTGGGAAAATGGACAGACACAGTTTTCTTTATTTTTTTTTTTCACTTAAGTACAGATAAAAGCTGAGAAATTATGTATAAAATGAACACAGGAAGGTGGAGAAAGGAGGAACCCAAAGAGCAAAGCGGGAAGAATTTCCTGAGCGCCCTTCTTTGCATCATGGATGCCAGACTTGGAGGGGATGCAGCCGGCAATCCACAAGTCCCAGGGGGTATAGAGGGAAAATATGCAGTTCCAAATAAAAGTCTACCAACCCTTCTCAGAGGATTAGGAAAGAGTTAGCCTAACAAGACAGAAAGATTTAGAATTTAACCACTTTACTCCAGTTAAATATCCCAGAAAAACGATGTAGTCTCACCTCATGCACACCAGCAAACAGCAGCTGAGGAACCCAGCTGCCCGCTCTGTGAGACTGTAAGAAGACTCCAGACAGCAGGACTGGGATGGCGTCGGAAGAGGCTTTCATCCTTCCTGATGGGTCATGAGTGGCTCCCTTCCTCTCCCCCATCCCTGCCTTATTGCTGGGGATCACGGGAGGAGCTCAGAGCTCAGGGCCACCCAGCAGTACTGGGGACCTCGCCACCATTTCAGGCATCACCAGAGGCTAAGAGGGACCCATGGACTTCTTCCACTTGGCAGTCATACAGCTTTGGTTTTCCCTATCTCCAGCTGGGGGTGTACTAGAAATAGTCAGTTAACACAGAGGTTTAAATAAGAGCCAGAATCTTAAACTGTAATAGAAATATATCCAGATTTCTGTTAATTAACCATAACACCAAAAAATAGGAAGATGTTAATCTGAATGAAATAAGATGATCAAGAGATGGTAACACCAAGAAGACACAGATGTTAGTTATCAACAATTTTTAAAGCAGTCAGAATAAAAGCCAATGTTTAAGCCAAGGGAAAAGACAGAAAGTCTCAGAAAATAAATAGAAAGTGCCAATAAAGGAATAGGAGATATAAAGACAGGCCAAGGGGAAATTTCCGAACTAAACGATGTAAGTAAAAAAAGGAGTTGACAGGTATAATAACACAAAGGAGAGCACAGAAAAAAGACTTAGTTCTTGGTGATCAAGATCAGCAGAAATTGTCCACGCTGAACGACAGAGAGAAAACAGATGGATAAACTTTAACAAAGCCTCTCGGGGACTTGCAGGGCAATTATAGATGGAGTAAAACTAAGAGAATTTCTTGTCCATAGATCTTCTCTAAAAGAATGGCTAAAGAAATTTCCTTAAAGAAATGATAGATGAAGGATACCTGGAACAGCAAGAGTGGAAAAAGAACATGATAAGCAAAAATACGGGTAAATAAAATAGGATTTCTTTCTTTTTAGTTTTCGAGTTATGTTTGATGAATGAAAAAAAATCATGATGTATTCTGATCTAGTTTTAACTACAGCATAAACAGAAAAGAGTAGAGACCTAAGGGACGTAAGAATTCCGCACTTTAATCAATGTGGCAAAATGACAAACTAGTGGATTGTGATAATTTTTGTTTATATAATATGTTTATATAATATGATATCTAAAACAATCATTTAAAAACCTAAACAAAGATATACCTTCACAAATACTGGAGAGGGGCTGGGGATTTAGCTCAGTGATTAGAGTGTTTGCCTTGCAAGCACAAGGCCCTGAGTTCGATCCCCGGCACCACCAAAAAAAAAAAAAAAAAAACAAATACTGGAGAAAAAGAAATATGGGGTCAGAAAAATGATCATAACCAGGTAGGAAAAAGAAAAAGAAGAAATGAAAAAACAAATAAAACAAAAAATAAAAACAGCAGATTTAAGTCTTAACATAGTAATTCTTACTTACAGTATACAGATAGATTAAAAATAAACTTTAAATACAAGGATATGTACAAGTCGAAAGTAAAAGGATGGAAACAGATACATCTTACAAACATCAGAAAAACAAATCAAGGGAAAGAGAAATGGCTTTACTGGTGTTAGATAAAGTAGACTTCAGATCCAAAATTAGTAGAGATAGAAAGGTAGATTTTATTAGATAAAACACTCAACTCATCGAGAGGATATATGCATCAAACAACAGAGCTACACATATGCAAAGCAAAATTCAAAATTATACTTGGTGACCCCAGAACCCTACTTTCAACAACTGGCAGAAAACCAGAGAGAAAATCAGCAAGGATATTAAATAATACACATGTGCTAAAAAATTCTAATTGATATTTGAAGAAACTTCCGTCAAACACCAGCTGAATATACATTCTTTTTAAATTGCCCACAGTGTCAATGGAGGCACAACAATATAGAAGATATGCTAAAAATGGATCAGTTTGGGGCCATTAAGTAAGCGCCAACAAATTTTTGAAATATTGAAATCATACTGAGTTACTAAAGTGATGCTGAGAGAAAAACTTACAGCACTAAGTGCTAGAAAAGGAGGGGGAAATCTCAAATTAATAAACTAGAAGAAAATATTATTTAAAAAGAAGAGAGAAAAAGTCCAAGTCCACAATCTACACTCCCACCATCTATAAACCTAGGAACGAAGAGGAAAAACAAACCCAAAGCAAGGAGAAGAAAGGACATAAAAAAAGGGAAGAGCAAAATTCAATGAGTTTTAAACAGAAAAACAGAGAAAATTAATGAAATAACAAGGTGATTCATAGCAGTGGTCATTGACAAACTTACAGAAAGATAGAAAGAGAAGACAGAAACTTTGGAATGAAACGGGCTATCGCTACAGATTTTGCAGATGTCAAAAGAATATGGTTATACAACAAACAATTCTATTTGACAGGTCAAAAGAAATTTACCAATTCCTTAAAAACACACAAATTAGTCCAAATCACACAATATGAAATAGATAATTTATATAGCTCTATAACCACTAGAGAAGTTTAATTTGTAATTGAAAAACTCTACCACAAAATACTTGTCAGTCTCATATGGTTTCATTGAACCATTTTCTTAAATGTTTAAAGAAGAATTAGTTGTATACAACCTCTAGTACTAGTTGCATACAATCTCTTCCAGAAAATAGAAAAGGAGAGAGAACACTTCTGCATTCATTTTATGAAGCTGATATTACTCTGAGAATGAAACCAAAGAGTATACACACACGCGCACACACACACACACACACACACACACATGCACACACCCCAAAACAAAATGAAAGAAAAACTAGAAAATATCATTCCTTAGTAATATGGATACAAAAATCCTTATGAAAATATTAGCAATAGAAATTAGCAATATATAAAAAGAGTTATATATCATGACCTAGTACAGTTTATTCCAGGGATGCAAGACAAAACTATTATTTGAAAAAGTAATATAACTCATCATATTAACGGGTCAGAAAAGGAAATTCCCATGATCATATCAATTGATGCAGAAACAACATTTGACAAAATTTAACACTCATTCACAATTACAAATACACAGAAAAAGTGGAATAGAGTGGGTCTTCTTCAGCTTGATAAAGAACATCTACAGTATCTTGAAGTTAACATGAAATTTAGTGGTGAAAGGCCAACCTTTGCTTCAGGACCAGGAAGAAGACGAAGACCTCTGCTCTCGCTACTTCTGCTCCTGGAGGTCCTGGGCAGAGGGATTGCCCAGCTGATTTTTGACAAAAGTGAAAAAGCAATCTGATGAAGAAATAAATGCCTTTTTAATAAATGTGCAGGAGCAAATGTACATGTGTAGGTGAAAAAATACACTTTGATCTAAGATCCACAATTTATAGAATAACTCAAAACAGAGCAAAATCTTAAGTAGAAAACTATCAATCTTTGAGAAAAAAAAAAGTAGAAAAACTTTGGAATCCAGGGCATGGCAAAAGTTTTTATGCTTGACATCAAAAACATGATTCATAAAAAGAAAAACTGATCAATGGTACTTTATCTCAGTGAAAAGTGTTACCACTGAGAAAGCCCCTGTTAGAATGATGAAAATACAAGCTACAGACAGGGAGAAAATGTTTGCAAACCACCTATCTGACAAAGGGTTGTCATTTAGCATAATAAAAGAATTCTCAAAACTCAACAGTACAGGGAACAAACAATCCAATTAGAGAACAGGTGACAGCCATGAAGAAATGTCTCCCCAGAAGAAGATAGAGAGGCAGATGACTAGACGCAGCGCTTAAATAGCCAGTAGAGAAATGTAAACAAAATCTCTATGACGTATCACTATACACCTATCAGAGGGCCATAAATAAAGCATAGCGATGCCACCACAGGCAGGCGAGGATGCAAAGAAACTGGGTCCATCCTACACTGTGGGTGGCAGTGTAAAAGGTAAAGTCATTTTGGAAAAGCTTGGCGGCCACTTACAAAATGACGTACAGTATGAAACTGTCACACGCAACTGCGTTCCCAGACATTGATACTAGGGAAATGAAAATATATGTATTCATGAAAACCTGTACACAGATGTTTACAGCAGCTTTATTAATAACACAGAAAACTAGAAACAAGCCACATGTTCTTGTATGAGTAAATGGTTAAAAAAACCACGGTCCAGTCATACCATGGAATATTACTGAGTGATGAAAAGAGATAAACTCTTAATATATGCAATGACCTGGAAGAAATCTCCAGAAAATTATGGTGGGTGAAAAAAAAAAAAACCTAAAAAGTTACATAGAGCATGCTTTCATATACTGCATTCATGAAATGACAAAGACTATAGAAATGGAGAATAGATTAAAGGTTGCCTGACTGTACTCTAACTGATAAGACTGGTAAAGATATTTATTCCTTAACAAATATCCTTATATGCCCCACATTTCCTAGTAGTTACGTGGGGACACAAACTTAGCTCTGGCCAATAAGCTATAAGAATAAGTGATGTATTTCATTGGCAGCCTGTAACATTTAACAGTTAATACCCAACTTCCTAGCCCACCCCCTTCTGTAGCAACTTTGGTGTTGCACTGACGGGTGTCACGTGGTGCAAACTTCTGAATTTCAGGGGCCACCACAGGAAAGACAGATGCAGCAGAGATCTGCCAGTCCAAGTGGGTTTTTCTTAGCATGACATAAATTTTTATTGTGCTAGGCCACTGAGATTTCAAGGTTATGTTTCTCGCCACACCACAATCTAGACTAGAATGACCAATTCCTAAATTAATCCTGGAAAAAAGTACTATATTAGCAAAATCCTAAAATACATGGCATGTATTTCTATTCCTGGGAAGAGAGAAAGTGAACTGATGTTTCATAGTTCTCAGCATTGAGGATACAATGGAGAAAACAATGAAATCCTATCTCATGGGAGAAGGTGGAGATGAGCTGAGACTTTAGAAAAAGGAAACCCAAAGTAATTTAAAATTTATAATGGTGAGAGAAAAGAAATGCGGGCTATTGACACAACTGGTCAAAACTTGATGTGAGACATTCAATCGTGTATTGCACAGGAAATGGAAGTTTGTCATCCTTTAGATACAGTCTAAGGGACTATGTGTGAAGAAGGAGTGGCTTCTCAGATGTATGTCTGATTTATAAATGTGTTAACAAACAGAATGTGAGAAAGGAGATATTTAAATAATGTTACCGTAGAGAAATCCTGCTTTGGAGTCAGGATTTTTAAAAAGTTGTGTGTGTTCAATAAGTCAAAGAAAATGTTTTACTAGTAGTAGGAGTACTGCATCTTTGTGGTGCCGGCATCATAACCCTTTCCATCACTGATGCAAGATGCAGCTGGATGTGTCCAGGTGTTCAAAGGAGATAAACAGGCTCAAAATAGTCTAGAACAAAGTTGATGTTCATCATTAACAAAATTTCAAACTTTTCAATAAAAGACATATTAGGAGAAAAAATAGGTCAACATTTCTTCTTCTAAGATTAATAGATTGACTACTGCCAGTTGGGAGGATATGAGGTTTCTCATTCAATCTGTGAATGGCACAAAACTAAATGGGTAGTCAGCATTTTGAATGAAAGGTAAAATTCTAAATTAGACAGAGGAAACCACTGAGATAAAACGGACTTACAAGCTAAAAATTAACAGATATAAATATATATTTCCTTAGGTAACAGCTTCCTCCAATGAATCCAACACAAAATAAAAGTTACTTAAATTAACATTTGCTCATATGAAAAATCAGGAATTTTATCTGGCTTCTATTAAACAAGCCCCAAATAATGTGCTGTGAATTTACATACATTTAAAGCAGCCAGGCAGGATTAATAGTATTCCTGTCTGTGTTGAAGGACGAAATAATCTCTTATTATCCAGACCACACCTGAAGATATGTGTTGAAATTTTAGATGTTGGCAAGTTTAAGGTGAATTTTAATTCCAAGCATGGGAAAACGTTCAAATAACTGTTACACCTTAATAAACAGTTTCCAAGCTTTGTCTCCCCCACAGAGGATCCGATTCCTCTCTTCTACCAAGACTTTACACAATATATAAAACAGACACAGAGGTGCCCCTCTGAAGTCAACCTCCTCGCCCCTGTAACTTTGCTCTTCGCTTTCCCCCTCTGGATGAAACTGTTCTCACATACAGTCTAAGTGAAGGGCAAACTCTCCGTTTGTCTTTGGATTCCATTTCCTCTCAAAGCTGCTGGTCCTGCCATTATATTCTTTCTTCTCGAAACCATTAATTTGTTCCTTTTCTTTGGTTTTGGTTTATTCCCATCAACAAACAAACATGTTCCATTGTCATCCTTCTTAATCCACATCCCTTGTTCCCAAATTCCCCTTTATCTACCATCTGCCATTTAATGCTCTATTCCTTTCAAAGGAAAATCTTAGAAATTACTTCTCAGTTACCCAACATATTATCCCTACTCCCCAAAGTATTACCACATCGGGCTCTTGCCAGGCAACTGTCTCATGGGAAAATTCAATAGTCAGTTTTCTGTCCATTTTTCACTCTACAGCTCAAACAGCATTTAAAAGGGTGGTCCCTTCCTTCTTACAGCATCCCTCATCATTTTTTTCCTTGGCTTAAAAATTTTTTAAAAAATGTATTTATCGGGCCGGGAATTTAGCTCAGTGGTTATAGTGATTGCCTTGCAAGCATGAGGTCCTGAGTTCGATCCCCGGTACCACAAAAAAAAAAAAAAAAAAAAAGTATTTATCTTGTGTTCCTTGAAAATAAAACCTGGAGCCTCGTGTACGCCAGGCAAGTCTTCCACCATTAACCTACACAGCAGACCCTCTCTTAGTTTTTTAAGAGGCCATGTTGGGGCTGGGGATTTAGCTCAGTGGTTAAAGTGCTTGCCTTGCAAGCAGAAGGCCCTGAGTACAATCCCCAGCACCAAAAAAGAAAAAAAAAAAAAAAGCCATGTTCACCTTGTTTTCTATAGTACTGACGTCTTGGCAAGCTCTTTCCTTTGTTCTTCCTCTTCCTCAGGCCATTTATCCTGTGATTATTCACGGTTCTTTCCTACTTTGACACCCTCCCAGATCATCTCACAGTGCCCAAGCGTTAATTATATGGGATGCTTCACGACTCTCATACTTATATCTCTAGTCCTGCCTTCTCTAAACTCTGAACTCTGATATTTAGCTGTCTACTCGACAGCTCTTTTTGGACCGTTAATGGGAATTTCAAGCCTGGCACGGAGAATCAGGACTAACTTCCTGTCCTGTTGTTCCCATTTTGGTAAGCAGCATCTGTCATGCAGCGGGGAAAGTGAAGACCAAGGAGAGATACTTGCCTCCTTGACGTCAGTCTTACAATCACTGGCCACATCCTCTCAGCTTTCTTCAAAATACATCCCCGTGAATCTAGTTCTTTCCAGCATCTCTGCAAATGCACTCATCTCTGATCTGGATTGTATAAGCATGTTCCCAACAACCACTTAGCTAGCCCTCTAGTCTATCTGCAATCCCCCTTGTACACAACTCTTGCTGTGACATTAGGAAAAAACCCTCAAAGGGCTTCATATTGCATTTTAGAAAAACAATCCATACTTCTTACCATGAGCTAAAACACTGTATTTTAGGGATTTGAACTAAATTCTCTGACCACAAGCTTTACCACTCCCACCTTCTCTCCTTGAGGTCCTGCCGCTGGGTACCTTTCTGAGCCTGCCACATAGCCAAGTCCATCCTGGCTTCAGGCCTTTGCACTTCTTGGATGAGGGTGTTTCACGTTGCAGCTCAACCTCACCTTCTCAGGGAAGTTTTCTCTGGCCACCATTTCAAGTACATTTTTATCCTAGGTTTTATATTACACATGTATTTTAATAAGATACACTATGATGCTATAAAAATACACACAACTACTAAATGACATTGCCTTTATTGCATTTTTAGCATCTGAAATTTTCTTATCATTTACTTTTTACTACTAATCTCCAGGATATTCCTTCCATTCCAAAATTCTTCATGATCCGTACAATCAGCAGGACCTGCTCACAGTGCCACCCAAGACCTTTGTAATCTGGTCAATCTGAGTTTTACCTTTCTCCTGCCTATACCTCCATCGCACAGGGCTTCTCCCATTACATCTTACAGGTCCTCGCATATCCTTCCCCCGGGGAAAAGGAAACATTTGCCTTCCTCCAACCTGCCTTATCCTTCTTATTCTTCTTATTCTTCGCTTTCTTTCAGTATGCAGTTTATATGTCACTTCCCTGGAGTCGCCCTGGATCCCCTTAGGAAGTGTCTTTGGTGCTTTGTCCTGTACTCACAGAACTTTAAGTATATGGCTTTGGATGGCGCTGCCCCTTGTCATCTGCCTCAATGTAGAGTGACTCCGGAACAACAGGATTATTCATCTGAGTATTCTCACCACTTACACTGACTCCCAGAGAGACCAGGTAACACGTGCTTCTAATACACTTCCCCAGCCTGGTGACTCCGGTTTTTTTCTTTGGGTGAACTCCAGTTTGTCCATCTTTGTGTTGAAGGATGAGGTGCAGCACAGGTTGGCTGAATTTGTCATGTGTCATATTTTTATCCCTAGGCTTAGTTTCTGGCACACAGGCAGCTCATCACGTGTGCACCATTAACATAACACCATTAACACTGCAGTTTATGTGGATCCACCATACATACTAGCAGAAGGTTCCTACCTAATCTTTCTTTTGAATTATAATTAGTGAAGCTTGGCCACATCATCTCACAGAAATATTTTAATAATATGACATGATGTATTCAAATTTATAATTATGAAGATAGCTGTCTATCATCAATCATCAGCCGACAAATGCCTAATCAACAGCTACAAGGTGCCCTGCACTCCATGAAGCATTCGAGTTGGCAATACAGATGGCCTTAGTCAGGCTAGGCTAACCTGTGCTGCAGTAACAACCTGCTGTATGTCAGTGTTGAATAATATAAAAGTGTGTCTGTTACTCATGTCACAGTTCAGTTAAGTGCAGTGCAGGCAGCCTTTCCTGAGTGGATACTGAGACCCAGGCTTATTCTATCAGTTGTCTCTGTCCCCTTCTTGCATTCAGCCAGTCAACAAGCGAAGAGAAATGAAGACAAGGATTTTACTGGAGATAGACTCAGTGTACCTAATCCCTGGTCCAATTCTATAGTCCAAAACTAGTTAAGAAACTGACAAAAAAGGAGGTATGAAAGTGTGTGCCCAGCCCAGAAAGAAGAAAGATCAGTAATAATGTTTCTATCACACAGATGTGGCCCTTGAACTCCTGGACATGCTGATCTATTTAAAGATGTGTCCATCTAACCCTTCTACACAGCTTTAAACAATGTGACTAAGTTGTTTTTCTTTTCCTACCTAAAAAATTTGCCAAAGTAATTAGTGACATGGTAAAAGAAATTTCAGGAGAAATTCTTAAGCTGCTTAAGCAAAATTTTAAAATAAAGGTGGGCAAGCTATAGGTTAGGAGAAGAATCCAGCCTGCTGTGTCATTAGCAAACATTAATAAATGTTTGAAAAAAATCAAAAGAAGATTATTTCCTGGTACATGAAGGTTGTACGATGTACAAATTATGACATTTAAATTTCAACGGATATATATATATAACATACATACACATATTTCATTTGGCATACTACTATATTCATACAGTTGATTTACTGTATCTTGCTAGTTTTGTCCTACAATAGTGGAGTTGAATAATTGCAACAAAGAGTGTTCTACAAAGCCTAAAATATTCATTATTTGGACCTTTCATAAGTTTGTTGAACTCTATCTACATTGTTGGTAGGAATGGAAAAACTAGTTCAGCTGCTATGGAAATCAGTATAGATACTCCTCAGGAAACTAAAACTAGAAATTCCATTTGATCCAGCTATTCCCCTTCCAGGAATCTGCCCAAAAGGATTAAGGCTATTATATTACAGTAATATATGCATACCTATATTTATACCAGTACAACTCACAAATAGCTAACTCCTAAAGAGTAGGATTATTCATCTGAGTTGGAAGTAATCAGAAGCAGCCTCTTTAATTCCATCAAGAGCTGAAAGGATAAAGAAAATGTGGTATTTACACACAATAGAGTGTTATTCTGCTGTAAATAAAAGTAAATTTTGAGTCATTTGTAGGAAAAGGGATGCACTTGAACCATAATGCTAAGTGAAATGATCAGATACACAAGCTTAAATATTGCATGGTTTCTCTCCTATAAGAAACCCAAATTATAAATGAAGAGTAAAATAAAAGATAGAAATAGGAAGTAGGGGAAGGAGATCTAGAGATGGAAGGAGGTGGAGGTAGGGGAGAAAAAGGGGATGAAAAAGGAATTAAGATGTGCTGTGTACATGCACCAACTCCACACAAGGAATGTAAACATTATGTACTGCAACATATGTACTGATTTTTAAAAAGCATTGATGTAGTGTTGACCATTCAGCAAACTAATCACAAATGACCGTGTTGTTTTCATTCATTTTACAGGCACGGTCTTCAGAAAGCACCTGGATCTGAAGACTGAGAGGTAAGAGTTACCTCTAACAAACAGTCAAAGGTGAGAACGGACTTGTTTTCAAATATGAGAGGTTTATCACAGGCCAGCGGTGGTGAGCCTGTGGCATATGTGCGTCGGCAGCTGTTTGTATCATTGAAGGCTCTGTTACTGTGCTTTTCTTTAAATACAAAACATTGTTTTTCTAAACTAAAATCTCAGTATTCAGGTTTAATTGCAGTGTTGGCGCTTTGTAATAAATAAATGGGTTTTGGGTTACTGTTTGGGCACTTGCTCTCTAAAAGGTTTGCCATCACTGTCACAGGCAGAGGCTTATTTACCTGTCTATTATTAGGAGAAGCAGACATAAGCAATCCTTTCCTGTGGTGCAGGGATGCTTCTATATGCTCAGGTGACTTACTCAGGAGCTACCAAGCAGGTGTCATTCACTGTTAAAATTAACCACTTACCAGTACCATTATTTAAATAGAGGATGACCAAAAATTGCATATTTTATTATTAATTTTTATAAGGTAATGTACCAGGAGATATAAAAATGACAATTTTATCAAATTTATTCAATAATTTCTCTGTGTATGATGTATCGTGGAACATTTAATACACAACTCAACATTACAATCTGGACAGTAGTATCTAGTCTCTTTCCAAATTCTTTTTGTATTATTATCTTTCTTTGAATAACATATTTTACACTGTCATGTTGGCCTTTACTTTTTCTTGGTGGGTGGTATAATTTCACTGAAATGTGTACCCACAAACGTAATGATGAAGATGTCAGTGATGGACATTCTGGTTGGTGTTTTGCTATCCTGCATTTTTCAATTATTTGGTCTGTTAGACCTAATTAAACTGTAAATGGCTTTTTTGGACCCCCTTGTTCTGAATAAATACCAAACAAGTTCCATATTGTTTGGTTCAGAAGATGCATAAATATTTTATAAGCTATTTTTTCTTTGCTTTTTAATGACAGGATAACTTGTTAGATGTTGGTCAACTCTGCCAACACCACAGATTATTATAATCATTGACCATTGCTGGAATCTTTTTTTAGTTTTTTTTCTTCTTTCAAGTTCTGTCATTTCCGTATTATGAACAGACAATAAAGAGACATCTTTTGGCACATCATTCCTATTCAGTCTCACTGTCCCAAATGTGTTTGTTTTGTATGGTAAAGAAATATCACTGAGTTCGGGAGAAGGATAAAAATTATATCTAATGTACTTAAAATGAGAATTTTCATACATTGTAGCACAAAATTATAGGGTTTTTTTCACAAATAAACTCAAATTAGCAAAAGAAAATAACCAGAATTTATTAATAAATTTCACTAGAAACAAACATCAAAGGTGAATACAGTGTTTTTAAAAAAAAAAGCGTATGCAAGAAAATCGATATAAAATAAACAGATGTAGGAGTGTATCTCAAGCAAACAAGAATCGAATGGTTGAAATGACACCTGCCAGAGGACACTTGGGAGAGTCAGTGCATAAATAAACACGCTGCCCGAGTGATTCTCGGGATGAACTGTCCAGTGGCGAAGGGCTCTCACACTTTCGTCACTCCAGCTTCTGACACCCATATTTTTCACACACAGAAACTTGTAACTGGAGGTCACAAATTGTGACCCCCCCCATTTATTCACTGTCAGACATGATGGGAATACATGCTAGGAAACTATGGCCATTTCAACTAACAAAGTAGGTTTCCTAAAATGTCCCAGTAAATATCTCAGTTTAAGTCTATGGCGTGAGGTTTAAATATACAGAGTAGAGTATTTCCTCTACAGATATTCTGTACTTCAAAATTCATAAGTTCACCCTGGCAAAAATTTTTCTCTTGGTACTTGAACCCCAATTTTTTAATCCAGGTCCTTGCACATGCTAGGCAAGAGGCAGGCGCCCTTCCACTGAGCTACACTCACAGGCACACTAATAATATTTAATACATTACCTGAAGTATTTGAATGAGAGTATGTGTCAACAATGTGACACTGATTTTCTTTTCCAAAAAGCTCTAAATATGTTATAGAACTGGATGTAAAACTGTAACCTAGGGAAAACTGCAACCTTAGCTTATAATAAATAGTCCCATTTGAACTCTGTTTTGGATTGTCAACAAATGCTTATTGTAAATTTGAATATTTTAGAGTGGGTCATTATATATTTTAATTAGTTTAAATTGTCTTGTTAGTTCTACTTTTCTATCTTGATTCTACATGTCCAAGTAGAACTTTGATTGAGTTTTCCCTATGACAAGTTCATTTAGTCAAGAAAACGAGGTAAGTAAGTAGGACCAGTGATCAGGAAACAAATTAAATTTCTATTTCTACTCCTACATTAAGCAAATCTTTAAATTTACTTTTAAGTCTTATACCTCCTGGTATGGATTTATGATGGCTCAGATGGATGAAAGACAGGTTTGCTCATTTTGTTTTTGTTTTTGAATTGGGCATGTTTGGTGGAAGAAAAATAGAACTGACTTTTAATTGCACAGAATGCCTCTATTTTAGATTTCTTGAAAAACATTTTGCTAAAGTTTTTATGGAGAGACCATAGTTATAGATGTTCAGAGGATCCTCCCTCATTTTGTGAATATAAAGTATTTGGAAATTATGGACATTGTGGAGATTTTTGGGAAATAGTCACATTTATTTCTTGTTGCCTATAATGACAAAATCTGTCCAAATGAAATCTCAGGTTTCTGAAGTTTGGAGACTTATTGTGTTTTGAGACCTTTTATTTTGACCATCTTGGCTGATTCATTTTAAGTTTATTTTACTTCTCAATAATCTACTTCTACCTAATAACATGCACACCATTCCAAAAGTTATGAAATTTAAACACAAATGGGCCATTCTGATTTTTATTAATATGTAATTTTATCTAGGCTGCATATTTGTTTTAAAGAAGAGATAATGGGTTTAGCATGTGAGTGGAAGACTACAAGTTCATAAGAGTGCCTCTTTCAAACAAACAAACAAAAATTACATAAAGTTTATGTTGGATGTGACTGAAACATGTTCGAAATCTTGTAAAATTCAAAGGTAAAACATGGGAAATGCTGGCAAATTGCTGAGTACCTGAAATTATGCATTACAAATGTGTGTGTGTGTGTGTGTGTGAAACAACTGACATTTTGTGAAGATCAAAATTACCACAGAAATTTGGCCAAGTCAGCATCAAGTGATTTCACACAATTATTGAACTTTTCTCTGTTGGAGATGTTCCCGGCCAAATCCTTCCTTTTCAGAAATTTCCTGGAGCTCCTTCATCTGCTGCAGAATAGTAGTGAATGACTGAGGAAGATGTTAAAAGCTCCCTTTAGTCTCTAGCCAAGACTTTATCTGTGACCTCAGGACAAGCACCCGGAATTTTGCTCTACTTTTGATTTTTGTGTACTGCTCAAACAGCTTTCTGTAGAGGTCTCTATGGTTGACCTTTCTCACTCACCCCTTAGTGTCTCAAGCTCTAGAACAGTGCTTTCTAGTAGAGATTTGGTGATGATGGACATGCTGGACATCTGCACGGTCCAATATGGTAGCCATCAGCTACATGAGGAGGGAGAACAATGAAAATGCTTGTGTCACTGAATAGCTAAAAATTTTATCTTATTGAATTTTAAGTGGTTTACATGCATGACTGCATGCCAGGATGAATACGAGGAATTTGAGAACAAAGATAACAATGAGGTATAACAATGGCAACTATTGTTTATAATTGCTTATCAAGCTCAAGGCATTACATTTTATCTTATTAGATCTCATAACTCTAAATTGTAAGTGTAGTTGTTATCTCCATTTTACTGGTAGAGAAACTGGAATCTAGAGATACTAAGGAATGAACAAAAGGACACATCTAGAAGGACTGGGGGCTTTGGCATCTGAACCCAGAGCATGTGTCGTGACCAGTGCACTAATACTGGGTTAAACGTCCATCATGGTGCAAAAGTGAACTTTAAGTCAGTCTTGTTAAATCACATTTTTGAGTTACTTAAAGAAACATTCTATTTTAATTGTTGTTTTGTTTTAAACTTTCACTCCGAAGTAGTTTGAAATATTCAAAATCTTGCCAAAGTAGTGCAGAGACTTCCCATATATACTTTATCTAACTTCCCCCAATATCAGCATTGAATGTAACCACAATATAATAATCAGAATCATGAAATGCTGATTCAATTTTGAATTTTAAAATTGCCAATTTCTAAGAACATTTTCTACAGATATTATGCTTTGACACAATACGATTAAATTAGAAATCTACAGCGAAAAACCCTTAGCAACCCATGTACTTGTAGAGTAAATGAACTCATGAATAACTCAGCATAAAGGAGAAAATCCCAAGGAACAAATTTAAAGTACTATACACTAAAACTTGTGATATGCAGCAAAAGTGATACTTACAGGTAAATGTATAACCTTAAAACTAGATTTTGTAAAATTTAGATTCAGAATATACTAGTAAAATAAGCACTCATGACAAAGAAAACTTGCATATTAGAGGAAAGTTGTACTAAAATTTGAATTTATGGCTAGTCCATAAATTCAAATTTTAAATTGAATTATAAATTCTATACAAAGTTTCGTAGTATAGAAAATGTCTTAATCTTGTTGTGACACTGGTATTTTTGTATATCAGATGAAGACAAGAATAACATGAGCAAATAATATAGAAAATTTCTACCAAAACAAAAATAAAGATCTGACTCACTGAAATTGTCTAAGTTATAAAATTCAGTTCTATGTGGTCTGTAAGCGCGAAGCCAGGCCCTCCAAGAATGATGCTGAGACAAAAGCTGCAGTTCTGTCCTAGCCAAGAGGCTCTTGGGAGAGAAGTTTAGACAAAATGACAAGTTCCTCGCAGGGTATTTATGTGTGAGGCAAGGTACTAGGTGAATTACATTTTCAATTCATAAGTGATACTTTAACATTCGTCGTGCGGACGAGAAGAGGCAGGCCCATCTGTCCACTATCACCGAGATGTTACGCAGCAGCTTTCAAACCAAGGGCTGTCTGATTGCCGTGCACTTGTACCACACTCCAGGACCACGGAAGCACTGTGAGTAAGCAGGTACATTTTCATGTCCAGAGTGTCCGGGCCAGTCTTCTTACAACAGGCCTCACTATTATCTATAATACTTCCAAAATATAAAGACTTTAAAGACACATAGATATTACTTAACTTCTCTTCTCCATCCCTAAAATAGTTCTTTTCATACGGCAGATCTTCTTTTGTGGAGCAATTAGATTAGGATCAATATTGGTGGGCTGTTATTACATTTTCCATTCAACTAATGAATAAATCCTTTGTCCTATTCCTAGGATCCTCAAAGTCTAAATAAAAATTAAAAGAAAAGGAGAAAGATAGAAAAAGGAGGGAAGAAAGAAAAAGAAAGTGAGAAGTCCTGATTGGTTTCTATCCCACTTATTGTTTTTTGGCTTGATAATTTTAGCTAATCATATGCCTTTACTCAAAATGACTTTCACAGGGAACATCTCCAAATCTATAACCAGTTACTGCATGTATCAGACTATGGGGTTGGGAGAGAAGATGAGGGTGAAAGAGAAATATATGCAAATGAGCATATAAGCATGTATCTATTTTAATGATATAACCAAGACCACACCCATTTTGTCATTTACCCATTCTACAAAGAGCTCAACTCATTTTGCAAAAATTATTTTGAAAAAAATCCATCAACAATCTTACTTATTTACTGCTAATCACTTGTAAAACTCTGTTGACAGTATATAGTTATATTCTCAGAGGGATTTTCCCTCACTCCAAGATTAATTTTCATTTTTCTCAGATGTATTTTTTTTTTGCATAAACCCAAGGAAAGCAGCACTCTAGATGGTCACAGAAAAGTCTTCTTTTCCCTCTACAAATATTATGCTGAAATCTGCCATTCATTCTATGTCTCAAGTCAACAAATGATAAATATTTCAATATAGTTGTCTGGTATATTTTGGTACCTTCCTCTCCAAATACTCTTTAAAGAAAGATTGTGCCCTTCACTTAACTAAAGATGTCTGCAAAGGAACTAAAAGAGGTCTGGAAAATAAATTAAAAGTGTCTTCACTCTCTTCTATTGTCTCATACAAAGACCCTTGTACTTACAATAATGCTGTGGAAAATGTCTTTGTGTTCTATCAATAATACATTGAGGTTCAGTTTATTTCATTTTATGTTGTTTTTACTTCCGCTTGGCAAACAAGACTCTCTCGACTTTCTCATTCTAATCAAACTGTAGAATGCTAATAAAACAAATCCAAACTAATAAAGCCCATTTCCCTTATATTAATCCTCTTAAAGTTATCAGGGACTCGCATCCACAGATATAAATAGCACAATCAGACAAAGTAGGAAGATAAAATATGGATAAAGGGACTATTAACATACAAGAGTATTAAGACAAAAGCATAACGACAAAAGCTGTATTAAATTTGATGATTATTTAAGATGTGTTGTGTGGAGACGGGACTACAGGAAGCATCTAATACTGCTGAACCCCATAACGTCTGCATTAATATTAGTTTAACGTTGATAGAAAAGATTTCTAAAGTTTAATTTTTACATTGATTGGTTTGTTTTGAAAAAGATTTTAGCCTGCCTGCAAACCACAAATTTGATAATTGTTTTCATAAGTGCTTAGGAAGACTGAACTACTCTAGAGACTCTTAGCTTTTCACAAAGAAGAATTTCCTCTACAATCTAGTTTAGTTTAATTATAGCAGTCAGGGTGTGATTTCTGTTTATATCCCTCCGGTTGAATCTGCCACGGCTGGGTTTGGGTCAGAGCTATTTCGAGGAAATGCCTGCTACTTTTTGTCAGACTAAAACTTCTTTGTGTTTTTCTTTTCTTTTTTTTTTTTTTAATTGCTAGATTTCTTTCCTACTTCAATATGAGGACAGGCGATATATGTGCACGCTTCTCACCAGGCGCATGGGTACCATGTCTAATGCAGCTAGTTCCACAGGCAGCAGTATGGTGATTATTTTCACTGCATTCTCAAAGCCTCTCTGTCACTTAAGACTCTTCGATTCCAAGTAACTATAATCAAGCTTTGTTTAAGCAAAAACAAGCAACTAACCAACCATGCAAATAAGAATAAAGAAAACAAAATGTGTACTAAGGACACAGATGTGGCCCATGGATTCCTAAGCAAGAAATCTGTGGGGCTCGGAAAGCAGGCCATCCAGGCAAACAAAGGCAGCCTGGAATACAGGGAGCACTTTCTGGCGCCTCTCCTGGCTCATTGTCCCTGTGGTACAATTTGAG